>JACXGK010003034.1:0-40406 GCA_016801125.1 Novumbra hubbsi | reverse complement strand
CCCATTCGCTCCCCGTGGGGGCGGAGTCCTTGACACCCGGCCCGGGCCGACATATGCACGGCCAGAAACAAGCCTCCTCGTGGGGCCTGTGCCTCTTCATAGGCTCCTCCTCGCTAGGAACTCACTGTTCTTGTTCTTGGTTTCTATTCTCGTGGCATAAGGATGACTGATGCTTGGGTGAGTTAGACAAAACAAACCTTACTATTGGTCTCAACATCTCATCATGCACTAGCTATTCCACACTGTATCTGCAGGCTACATGGGCCATGCGACCGTTCTGGTAATGACACCATCATTAAGAGCTTAATGCGATGGAATGTCAAACTTTTTATTTGGTGCATGAAAAGGTTCGACTGGTGTCGTTTCTGATTTCATAGACCACAACAGTGTATAAAATGTCCCTTTTGACTCTTACATGACTCTTACATCGGCCGTATCAAATTTGATATTTATTTTTCGATCACTTGGAGAGACAAACCCTATTTATAGGTTTTCCAAAAGCTTTTGGCCAAGCTCATCTGCTCATAGCGTTGTTATCATTAATAAAGCTGCGCATGTTTATAAATTCATATTCATCTTAATGACAGAGGTCATTATAAACTATGCTGTAGTCAACATTTCTTCACGTGCATAAATGTGCTTGTCGGGGACACCAGGGGACATGTTCCTTTTTAATATTCATTCGTTTTTTTCCACATTGTCTTGGTTCTCTGGTTGTTTCCGCGGCCCTTCCATTACAACCCTGTTGGAGTCACCGATTGTGACGAGACCAGGAAATCCCTGCTGATGATGCCCTCCCCTCTCAGGGCAGGAATGGCAAAATTGCTTTACCAGTGTAAACCTTGGGGAGTTGGTTGTGATGTCCCTGTGCCTGAAATTGAGAAAAAGAGGAACTGAGCCGTAGATTGCAAAATTGTGTTTACAAAGACCTGCTACATATGCTTCAAATTACCTATCTGCACTGTTGAATTATAAAATCTTGAGTTGCCAAACCTGCAGATCTCAAGGCTCTGTAGGTCTCCGCTGAGTTTGTTAAATCCACATTTAGTTTCAAAGCGCTACATTGCCACAACACATCTTGATGTTCTGTTACAATTCTGACAATTTTGAGATGATCACTGGGGACTTCCTATTGTTTTACTGTGTGGCAGGGATGAGTTTTATATAGCTGTGATTATCGTATTGCTGCATCCTTTTGTTTTGAGTTTTTGTGCAAGGACCTTATCCCCTGATGACTCCCTGTTAAAACAACAGTTCAGGTTTTGCAGTTCAACTTCTCTCATGCAAATCGTATTTGGTGAATGCGCTAAAATAGCTATTAATATTGCATATCAATCAAGTCCATGTAAGCTGGTAACTTTGGCACTCCAGCACTGTCATCAAGAAGTTTGTTCAGGTGGCTACTGTCAGCCTCCGTAATCTTGTTCCCAGACACTTCCACGCGCTGTGTGCAATAGCCTGGGGATGAGGTTAGAATGTCACTCAGAGACGTGATGGGCATTCAGTCCGGCGTATGTTGTGGGGTTTTTTTCTCTCTCGAAAAGATGCTTCGGGGAGTCGGATATGCACTACTGGCTCAGTCTGGGCTGCAATCGAGTTAATTAATTACCCCTCTTGTGTGCTTGGGGAAAATAAAATATTAGTATGTCAAGGCCCCTGCCAGCCCAGGGGCAATCCCTGCACAGCCCCGTACCTGGGGATCCCACGGGCAGACTGCTGTACACTGTGCCATTCACATCCTGCCCTTGTCACCACGCCAATACCATGATACTTGTTTTGCCGGGGTGGTATTTCACAAATGACTCTCTTTTTTCTTCGGTCTTTCCAATCCGGTACTTTCCAATCGGCAAATCAAATGTAAGAATGTGTCAATTGAAATGCAACAGCTAATTATGCACCTGAGGTAATTTGCATTCGATAGCTAATGATAATGGCCGTGTATAAATTCTTTCATGATTCCCACGGAGGACACGTTTGAAAAATGTATGAATTCACTACAGGAAGTTTCAGCATCTGCTGTATGATGTTAATCAAAATTGTTTAACAAAATTGCTTATTTCAGCAAAGCTGTGCAGTTTATTGGAAGTAAACAGGCTTCAAATAAATACATTCATATTTAGGATACTGCTTTGCCTTCTTTGTTAGGGTATTAATAGGAATATTATGATAGTTAAATATACTTTGACCTATAACCATACAATAGTCCACAAACACAGCTTGTCACGTATGCTTTTTGGGTAAAAGCCTAAAACAAAATTGTGGGGTGGCTACTGGTCCCATTTCAAAATGGCACTGTTGTTGCTGTTTTATAATTTCAAAATGTCACTCTATGGCAGTGTTCAATAATCCTGGTCCCGTGGACCCAAAGGCGGGTGTATTTTAGTTTTAGCCCTCGCACCCCACACCTGACTCCACGTACGAAAGGTTGGATGAGTTAATGAGTGGGACCAGGTGTGTAGTGTCAGGGCAAACACTCAAAAGTACACACCTTTGGCTCCCAAGGATCAGGAAGAACAAAACAACATTATGTCGCCATTTCTATGTGTTTCAAAGAATCTTTGGACCTCAGCTTTGAAACTGCTGGCGTTGCCACTAGAAAAGTGGCTTTCTTCACAGGTTGGATCTATGTCCCTTTCTTTGGTTTGAGGCAGTATGTGTAAGCAATTCAATACTTCTTCAAGAAAATATGATATGCATATTATATAATATAGTTATATTCAAATTATAAATAAAATAAATTACTTTTATAAAATGAATTGGTTTGATTTGGAATTGCAAATCTATTGAATGTGTGTGTTTTATTTTTTAAGTATAGCCTTGCACCGGTAGAAATCTGTGTATTTTGTTTTTCTGCGAGACCATGGCCAGAGGTGACCCATGAAGTTGTACAATGATTTACATCAACATGTCAAATTAGGATTCATTGTGCCTTTAGGTAAACCGATGTTTATTAAAAAATGCTGTCTCTTCCTATGGGATAACTTGCATATACGTGTTGGAGCTTTGTTTTTGGTTCAGGGATGGATATTATTCTGTATTTTATGTTTTCGCCCACCTGCGTTGGCAGGGTGTTTTAACTTAAGGTCTTTATAAACTAAAAGAAATCATTTAAACCCATTTTGTGTTGATTTGTTTTCTCCTGTAGATCTACAAAAATCCTAGGATACTTATGTCATGCAATAAAATGCAAATTAATAACTTAAAAATCATACAATGTGATTTTCTGGATTTTTGTTTTAGATTCCGTCTCTCACAGTTGAAGTGTATCTATGATAAAATTAAAGACCTCTACATGCTTTGTAAGTAGGAAAACCTGCAAAATCGGCAGTGTATCAAATACTTGTATATAGTATCTGGGGTTATTAGGCATCTAGACGTTACTTAGTTAATTATGCATTGTACTACCTTTAGTTTATGAGGAACTTAAACATTACCACAAAATGCCAGTGTTAGCCATCCATCACTAACTTACTGAGTAGATAAAGTCCAGTAATGGGTGTGAGACTGTTTTGCTTACTTTCCAGAAATGAATGAAAGACCAATGGTTGTCTAGTAAAGGGAGGTCAGGCTTCTCAGACTTCAAAAGGACATGTTCTTCGTTCTCTGCAACTAGTTCTACTTTTAAGCATAATAGAACAGATTTCAAAAATGGTAACTAACAAAAAACATTGACATACAATGAAACAGAATAGAAATATGAAAACAGTGGATGCATCAAACATGAAAGACAAGTGTAAAGAAGTATTAATGTCACCTCGACAATTTGTCTCCCGGGAGGTGTAGACAAAGAATTTCTGAAGTGTGACTTCTCAATGGCGTCTTTGAAGACACGTTGAAGTGTTTCTCCACTGATATATGACTACTGTCCCATCATGGTACAACTGAAAATAGAGTCATCCTAAATTCAGCCTCTCTCTCTCCAGTCCCCCCCCCCCACCGCGCTATTTAAGGTAATGTCGGCAGGTGTAGGAGGATTTTTGGATGAAGGGTTCCTCCATCCTGAGAGGTGAAGTGCTGGGAAGAGAGACCCGGACGTGTCGGGTTTAGGTGGGGAGATAAACTCCGGACGTGAGGACAGGTGGGGAGATAAAAGGCATCCTGATATAAGATAATGATCATGTGTCTTCTGTCATCGCTGTCGGGCAACCGCTCCTTTACTTTCTACATGTAACTCAGCCTGCTGCTATGTTCGTTTGTCCGCTAAACAACCGTGCTTTTTGGATGGCGTCCTGAACTCAAAGGGCCGAAACATGTGCACGCTGCTCCGTCTCTGGGATAATGACCATCCACGCTCTCTGTCCAGACCAAACATGGGCTAAGTTCTCTGGTGTTTAATCTCTCGCGCCTTGGGACAGCCTGGCCTGACCGTTTCTAACTAAACCTGCTAATAAACTAGGCTGTGCTAGCCAAAGGTAATACCCAGGCATCCGTAACAGAGGCTGTGCTAGCCAAATGTAATACCCAGGCAACCGTAACAGAGGCTGTGCTAGCCAAAGGTAATAACCAGGCAACCGTAACAGAGGCTGTGCTAGCCAAAGGTAATACCCAGGCATCCGTAACATTCGTCAAACCATAGGTAAAATCGAATAGATCCTTGAAGTAGTCGGATGTTTCGTGGTCAAGTATTGGACGTCTAGAGTGCGAGTCCTTGGTCCAAGACGACTGCTCTGCAAAAGGCTCCCTGGGGGAAATCCTCCTTTGCATAAAGCCCCTCTCTGCATCCTCAATAAACGCTGACAATCTTAAGCGCCTTGTAACAGGTGCTGACCTTTGACCAGAGTCATGATATGCAGTCTCTGGTGACACCCAGTTTTAGAATTGAGAATCAGAACTGTGACGGGAAGGATATCTGGGCCACAGTCAGGCGACTAATTAACAACGTTAATTAACTCTTCTGGTGACTAATTAACAACGTTTTTCAATTATACCTGATGAAATGTTGTTCATTGTTGCTGCAATTGTTGGGATTAGATGATTGATAGATGATGATTGCAAACATCTAAGATCGTGTTATTAGTATGTTGTATGATTAGTACACACAATGCTTTTTTTTGTAAGTAGTGGACACGATTTTTGAGACTGACAATAGACATATAATTGTTATTCCAGAGGTATTCAACCCTCTCCTCAGGGACCCTGCCGGACGTTTCACAGTGGTGTTGTTGCCCTGAACAGGCACACCTGATTCACCAACCGAGGGCTTGATGATTGGCTGACAAGCTTAATCAGGCACACCGGCACCGGAATAGATAAAATACATGGAACAGGCCAGGGGGTCCCTGAGGAGAGGACTGAACACCTCTGCATTGTTCTCTTATCGGATCCCCTTCAAGCAGCAGCTGTTCTCCTCGGGATCCACACAAACAGGATGAGCAGCGAATCGTTAAAACAGGTGAGCAGGAACAATCAGGTGAAGCGGCCGGGGGTTCCGACTTGGACATATGTTCTGAACAAGGCAGTGTTAACCACCGGACTAAACCCTGGGCCTCGTAAGAGCGCTCGTTTCCTGTTCTACATAGGCAATTTAACAAAACACATCTTCCATTACTTATTCATAAATCGCCAGGGCTCTGTCTGCCAGGCTTCTTCTTGACATGTTTTAGGGGCGAGTCAAAGGGGTTCACTGGGGGAGGGAGCATTCGGCAGGAAACCTTAAACCCGGTCATGCCAGCCTGATATGATTGTAGACGTGTCAGTGCAGTTTGTTGTCGCGGGGAGTGATGTGACAGAAGTTTTATCCCTGCTGGGTACACACAAAGATGAGGAGGCATTGAAGGAAATGGAATTTTACACCGTATCACTCCAGGAAAGGCGATTAATTAAAAAGATGAGCTCTTTTGTGTAGATTTTGCACTTAACGCCTGAAGATACCGATTGTTTTTGGACGAATGCATGCCAATTATGAATTTGATGCCAGCAACATGGTTCAAAAACATTTGGGACAAGGGCATGTTGCTCATTGTGTTGCGTCACCTCTTAACAATACTATTTATGTGTTTGGGAACGGAGGAGACCAATTGCAGTAGTTTAGAAAGTGAAATATTACCCCATTCTTGTTTGATATAGAGTTTCAACTCTTCAACAGTTTGGGGTTTCCATAGTTGTTTTTGTATCATAATGTGCCTAATGTTTTCAATGGGTGACAGGTTTGGACTGCAGGCAGGCCAATTTAGCATCCAGACTATTTTACTAAGAAGCCATGCTGTTGTAATATAGGCAAAATATGGTAACCATTGTCTTGCTGAAATAAGCAAAGCCTTCCCTGAAAATAACATAGTCTCGATGACAGCACATGATGCTCCAAAACCTGTATATATTGTTTAGCATTAAAGGTGCCTTCACAGAAGTGCAAGTCATCCATATCATGTGCACTAATGCACCCCCATACCATCCCAGATGTTGCCTTTTGAACTGTGCTCTGATAACAAGTCGGACGATCTCTCTCCTATTTAGTCCAAACAACGCGACAACCATGATTCCCAATAACCATTTCGAATTTTAGGACAGTTTTCCACTTCACCTTAAGTCCATCTTTCATGTGCTCAGGCCCAGAGAAGGCTGCTGCGTTTCTGAAACTTGTTTTTATAAGGTTTCTTTGCCTGTCATTGTCTTGTGTTCACAGACAATGGTTTTCAATCATGTTACTGACCTGTTGCCAACAGTAGTTAATTAGTTGTGAGATGTTTTACCAGGTTTTTGGGGGGGATTATACTTCTTTTCCAGTCTTTTGTTGCCCATTTCCCAGCTTTTTTAAAAACGTGTTGCTGGCATCAAGTTCAAAGTGGGCAGATCATTTTCAAGGAACAATAAAATTTTTCCGTTTCAACATTTAATATGTTGACTTTGTACTATTTTCTGTTGAATATAGAACATTTTTGCTTTTTGTTTTTATTTCCACTTTACACCATGTTCCAAATTTTTACTAACAGAGTTGTACATAAAGAAGAATTCACACCAAAAATCAGAGTTATTTCTAAACCTAATTACAAATGTATTCAGGTTTTTCTGATAAAAGAAAAACATGAAAACGGTATACTTACCAAATTACGAATGTGAAGTCATGCACAATTTGAAGGGTTGAGGAACTCTCCTTCTGGCTTTAACAACCTGAAAGGAGCACTTTGTTGTATTTAGTTTTTTCTTGCCAAGCTGTTTCTTGTTGGTGTTTCCAGACAACAAATGGACTTGTAAATGTTTCACCCATCTTAATGGTGTTGGACAATGGTGCACGTTGGCAAAACGTTGACCCCCAAGCTTTGATTAATAATTAATCTCCCGGTACCCACCATACCCCGGACAAATCAAGATATTAAAAATAATGTTATTAATTTGCATTGGCGCTGCTATTAAGCATGTTTTGTGCCTGAGGAAAAATAAGTGTGGAGACTGTACTTTAATTAATTGTAATCCAACAGTAGGAGTAAGAAATGCAAAAAAAAAAAAACATCCAGTCCCTCAGACAAAAAATATTTATTCATGAACACATTAAACATTAAAACCTTTCTTAGGGGAGGGAAGAAAAGAAGAAAAAAAACATTGGTTGACCCTCTGGGCAAGAAAAAAGAAGAATTGAAAACAGTACCAGAGGGATTTGTGACGTTGTATTAATGGTATTGTTGTACTGATAGTGGTACTTATGGTAATGAATATTTAATTTAGTCTGGGTTTAGCCATTTGTCAGCAAAGGGTAGAAAAATCCTTCTTGCTGAACCTTTTGGGTTATTTACGCCATCGACTAGGATAGGAGAACATATGGCACGCTGGCAAATGTTACCGAATGCAGAGTGACACATTTGATCATGTTTTATTTAAAGAGAAAGAATACAGCAGCCAGCTTATGTTTGAAAATGTTCCTCAGGTAATATACTGTACCTTTATGCGGCATAACGTACATTCTGTAACCCGGGATCACCACTCTAATCACCCAGACCCCACTGATTGTTCTGACAAGTAAAGCCTCTCTATTAGGATTGTCAATACCTGCACTGTCCCGAGGGATTGGAATAGATGGGAGGCTTTGCACAATCCAAATGTGGGCTATCCGCGTGGCCTCCGATGGACTACGAAGCCCACTGAGCATGCTTCCTCATTACTTATCATTGTCCTTCAGAAATGAGAAGGCCGGGGAAGGAATCAATAGCGTCTCACCTATCACTCAATTGAGTCAATCGTACGTTATTGAACTCCACGTCAATGTAAATAGTCCAAAATACTCCCCTTGCTGTCATCATATTTGGCTGGAATTTCTGTCAGGAAATAATCAATATACTGTGCTCGGTGACGACCTCCCGCACTATTCAAAATGGCTGATCGGCTTTTGACTCAGAGATTGACGTCTAACCTCCCCACAAGGTCGCATTTCCGTCCTAAAAAACAAACAAATGCAAATGCCTTTCCTGCCACCTTCGTGGTTTGCTGTCTTTGTGTGGTAGAAGGGCGATAGCTTTGCTTTCATGGCCTTGTACAATCAAAAGCATCCCTTTCCCTTGTTTTATAAATGCATTTAGACATTATGAGGTTCTAAGAATATTGTGACATTTTCCAAAAAACAAATGCTTGCCCTGGAGCAGAAAAGATCTCATTGCCATGACCAAACGATTGGAGCTACACACGTATAGGTAGCCAAAGTGTGTGATTCTCTGGAAGGGTGATGTCCTATCAAACATTAGTAAGCTTGGGATTAGTTGTGCGAAAGGAAAGTTCCCTTCATTATGTACGCTTGCAAATCAATTCCTTATAAATGAACCGTTGGAGCTGATGAATAATGGAAATATGTTCTATATGCATTAGAATCTCTGGAAAGAGGAGGTGGTTTAGGTGTTGTTCTAGAATGGTTACAAGCTGATCTACAATGAGGATGTTAAGCTATTTGTAAAAGTGAGTGAGTAAAAGTAGTTTTTCAAAACATTGAATAAATATTTTGTATTTATTTTATGTTTTGAATACAAAAAGAGCAATGCATAGCAAACCTCAAGATAAAAAAATATTTATTTTAAATCTTTTGGAAAACGAAAAACATTTTGTATAATCCGCTTTTAGGCTCGAAAACACTTGCGGCACTGTAAATGTAAAGAATACAATAATTTTTCGTTACTTTTGGAGGACCATTGGTCTAACAACTCAAAGTGGAAAATAAACTATTAAAATGTACAAGACAATTGTTTATGTTACTTTTGCAAACAGGAATTTAATGGAAACAAAAAAGTGCTTTATACACACTGGAAGGAAATATGTGTCTGAGATGATGGAGACAATTTGTTTTCTTGGTGTTTTGTGATTACATGAGAGTTGTGCTGTCCCCCAAGCTGGAAATATTTTGTTTACTTCCCCTAAAATCATTTCTGCACTTGAGAAAACCTCTACCAAACATTCCAAATCCGTCCCAATGTTTTTACTGTTCTGTATAGATGCATTCTTCTGAGAGACATGTGTATTTATGAGCACTCCTGAGTTTCTACCACAGTATATCCTGCATTTATTTGTGTAATCAACTGTTGTTGCGAGGTTTGTAGAATATATTTTTGTTATCTGCCCAGAGCATCCCAGGGGGTGTATTGACTCACTTTTTTTTCAAACCATATCTAAAGCCGGTCTACGGCTGGCCACAGCTTCTGTATATCACTGTATTCTGCTCCTCTTTCAATACCTATTTTCCAGCATTCCAATGCTTTATTGGACAAGAAATAGGATAAGCAAAATGAAAGGTTTAATGACAGCGCGCGCCAAGGTATTTCATACAGTTTACTTTATTTTCAAAATACTGAATATTTTCAATGTTTTTTGAAAGATATAAGCCCACTTAAAATTTGATGTAAGCAACACGTTTCAAAAAAGCTGGGACATAGGCAACAAAAGACTGGAAAAGTTGTGTACTGCTAAAAACAACCTGGTGGAACATCTCACAACTAATTAGGTTAATTGGCAGCAGGTCAGTAACATGATCGGGTATAAAAATACGGTTGTGATCTTCGGGCCCTCAGGCAGGCCCACTGCATTAAAAACAGACACAAGTCTGTGGTGAAAATCACTGCACGGGCTCAGGAACCCATCAGAGAACTATTGTCTGTGAACACAGTGCGTCTCTGCATCCACAAATGCAAGTTAAAACTCCACTATACAAAAACCAAACTGATATAAACACGATCTTGAAACCCTGCTGCCTTCTCTGGGTCCAAGCTCATTCAAGATGGACTGATGCAGAAGTGGAAAACTGTCCCGTGGTTCCACAAATCTAAATGGATGTGCCATCCCTCGTTGGAACTCGTGGATGTGCTATCCCCCGTTGGAACTCATTGATGTGCCATGTTATGTTGGAACCTGTGGATGTGCCATCCCTTGTTTGAACTCGTGGATGTGCTATCCCTCGTTGGAACTCATTGATGTGCCATGTTATGTTGGAACCCGTGGATGTGCCATCCCTCGTTTGAACTCGTGGATGTGCTATCCCTCGTTGGAACTCATTGATGTGCCATGTTATGTTGGAACCTGTGGATGTGCCATCCCTCATTGGAACCTGTGGATGTGCCATCAGGGTTAGGGTCGGGGTCCCCCAAGGGGAATGCTGTCAGGGGCCAACCCATTCCCTGCACAGCAGCCTTGAATCACTCGTAATACGCGTGTGCGTTGTTGACGAATATCCTTTGGGATGGATATCCAGGGCTCGCTCTGTCTGGCACAAGAGGACACAAGAGGACATTTGGGAACATTTGGGAATGGCACCACCCGAAAACATCCACATCCACATCCACCCCCACCCATGTATTGCCTCCTATTTCAATATTACATATATTTCTTAGATTTTACAACAATTGGATTTGTTTATTGCTAGACCTCCTGAGGGGTCACACAGTTAGGTAGTTTCACACATTTACCCATTGCTTCCTGTGTTTTAATGCTAGCTGCGCAGTTTATTTTTTACTACGTCAAGCTGGATCCAAGTCTGCTAGTGTAAGCTTTTCATTTCGTGAACTGCCAGACTCCGGTCTTTTTGCCATCTTTTCTACACAGATGGAGTGCAAGAAATGACAGAAATAACAAAGTGACCTGAACATATCCAACTATTCGTGACAGGAACAAGCTGGTGGTCTCCATTTGTCACTCTGACTTTTACATCCAGAGTCTTCGGTGGCGGCTAACTTGTCACACAACATGTTCACCGTGACCAAATGTTTGGTGCAACAAAGTCTTAAGTGCTCTTGTTTGAGATGGTAGTCTCTGTAACGGTAAGGTTTGGCTGTGTCACTCCCACAAGCCGTTTCATCAACCAAACAGTGAGCTGAGACAAATTTGGTGTACAGGGAACATCCCCATCATTAGTTGTACTTAACATAAAGTTTAAGATTAAACAGAAACTATTCTCATGGACTAACAAGTGTTTTGCTCCATGAATCCCACAAGTGGATCTACAAAGATAATGGTAAACACTGTACGCTGATGGTGGTGCATTGGGAAACAAATAGCAGTGCATAACATACTTCAACAAACGTCTATTCTTTTTATGTCTTTTGGAAAACGTTTGTGGTATCAGCTTTTGTGCACCATAAAACTAAAGGCACTCGTTGTCAATCAATTATTTTCGTCCATTTTTGTTTGAACTACTACTAAGGAGAATTGTGAGGAAGTAACAACAGTAATTACACAGCATCATTGCTGAGAAAAGGTTGGACAGGCACGCACCCAAGCGAATAAAACGGCAGTCAAGCTAGACCGGACGAAGGTTTCAATCAACTTCCCTTTGGAATAGCTTTTCTATGCAGCCGCCACTGTGACAGTGAGACTGACTGGGTCTAGAGGGACTCTCATGTAATAGGATAAATTTCCTTCAGCATCTCCTTACGCTCCACTGTGGTCATATCGTTGGATGGCAAATTAGAGAAATTCAACTCCAGGGTTAGTCACTTTACATCCTAATCTGACCGCAACGGCTCTGCGTGTTGTTTAGTGTGTGATATTGTTCTATCACCTCATCACTGGACAAGATTGTGAAGTTGACCAGCACTCCAGAATCGTCACTTAAAATCCCCTAAGGTCAAGAAACTCTTAAGAGATGCAAAGCCAACGTCCGTAGCTGCATTAGACAAGTCATGATCGTTCTTCACTGATGGGCTCATCTGCAGCCTGGTGGGTCAGGCTTTTTAACGGTTCCCAGTCTCTTTGCAGTGAGCCCAGTTTCCACATTCACCTCTGGTTTTTCACGGACGCCTGTGGGGTAGCAAATCCAGTGTGTCAGTATCTTGTAGAGGTGGCTTTTGTTTTGCCCAACAGTGCAACTGCTACAACTACCTGCATTGTAGCAGAGTGTGGGAGTTTGCTCACATGTTGGATGTTGGTTAGTGTGCACAAGGAAACTTCCAGCTACGGAGTTTCAACCAGCCATCTTGTCCTTTCACGATAACTCAACAAAAAAGAAAGTCAGTATATTAGCAAACAGTGGCACAAATAATAGAAACAATGGCTAAATGTCTTCTGCATCAATTTGATTTCTATAAAGTGATCTGCCAGAAGGTAAGCTAATAAGCTGCAAAACCATTGCATCAAACCAGTGGCTTCAGTCCTTTGCTGGAATAATTAATCAGTTTCAGGCATGAACGAAAGGTTAACTCTATCATTAATTCAAAATATTTTAATTGGACAGTGTTTGTGAGAGACATAGACATTCTAGCAAAATGTTCAAGCAAGGCATCCGCTATTAACACTAGTTAGACATTTTGCTTTAGGTCATTCACAGTGATTGTTAGTGACATTTAGACAAGTGGGCTGGGATATCAGTGGGATAAAATTCAGATTAGTAAAAGCAAATCTAACTAGGGATTTTGACAAATCTAGATTCACACCCCCCAGAATCACCATTTCAGTGTTCACGAATGGTCCAGTGATTTGAAAACATCATTGATTGTTCTTTAGGAGGAAGGAAGATCTGCTCCTTCAAGAGAAGTGAACATTCTGGAAAGTAACAGCACTTAACTAAGAGCTGAAATTGCTTGGCAACCACGACTCTCAGTGATCGAGTCGCCTTTTAGTGTATTTTCCTTACATACTGTAAATTGATACACAGCTCTCCAAATTGTTTTGCTTTTCAGATCTGTAAACATTATATTACATTACTTTCTATGAAATTGTCATCCTTAGAGCTTTTAAATGTGTCAGGGTTTGTATCCTACACTTAAATGGCTAACATATAGGTATTGGGATAGAAATATAGGCACTGATCTAACAATGGAAGAAATATAGGCACAGAGCTAACAATGGAAGGTTAGGGTTTATTTTGAGGGTCCATGTATATATGTTCTATAGATATTAATACTACCAGCCACACTGTTGATAAGCAACTGTTTGCAAATGTTAGGGTTAGGTGTAGAACAAGGTTAGGATTAGAACAAGGTTAGGGTTAGGTGTAGAACAAGGTTAGGGTTAGGTGTAGAACAAGGTTAGGGTTAGGTGTAGAACAAGGTTAGGTGTAGAACAAGGTTAGGGTTAGGTGTAGAACAAGGTTAGGGTTAGGTGTAGAACAAGGTTAGGTGTAGAACAAGGTTAGGGTTAGGTGTAGAACAAGGTTAGGTGTAGAACAAGGTTAGGTGTAGAACAAGGTTAGGGTTATGTGAAGAACAAGGTTATGGTTAGGTGGAGAACATGGTTGGGGTTAGGTGTTGAGCAAGGTTAGGGTTAGGTGTGGGACATGGTTGGGGTTAGAACAAGGTTAGGGTTTAGGTGCGAAGTTACAGCAGGGTTGGACGGGGCTAGGCAGTGTTGGCGAGGGTTTGGCATGGCTATGTGGGGTTTTTAGGGTTGGCAAGGGGTTTGTCAGGGTTGTGTGGGTTGTGCAGGGTTGGCGGGGGTTTTACAGGCCTGTACAGGGTTGGGTAGTTTGGGTCAATGCTGTGCAGTGTTGGGTTGGGTTGGGTTGGAGAGGACGGGGCTTTTCAGTGTTTTGATGCTGCTTCAAAATGTGGGGACAGAAGGTGAACCCTAGAAGATTAGAACGGGCCACGTCATCCTCGCATCATCTCGGTAGCAAAGTTGCCCACAAAAAAGTTTGGCGTTTCTCTCATTAAAGCTACTCAGAGGACACTCAAGATAAAAGATCTCCACTTGCCACTGCAAACTCTGTTTCGGTTGTTTCTGCACTGTTGAATATTCATGACAGGGTATCTAGAATGTTCTTCACAAAGGCAACAAAAGAGAATAGGGAGTTATGTAACCAACACATGCAGAGGAGTGTATGTGCAGTGTTTAACAGCATCAAAAGGGTATTTTACCCACCCGAAGCACTGGTCATGGGAAACTGAGACTCATACTGTAGTCTGGCATTCATAAAAGGACATGGATACATAAAATACATGGAGGGGTTGCCTGGGTTCTTTTTTCTCAGCTTTTATGGTGGACATCAAAGTAATATTTGTCCCTTACAAATTTGAGTCTGACCTCAAACAAACACGCCTTCTGTCTTGAGAGACCGGCTAATCGTTGTGTCGCACTCAGATCACACCAGCGACTTAGTCCTCTAAATTATATGTTCGGCTGCGGGTGCCATGGAAACAAGATGGCAGCTTAACCACAAATGGCCGCCTTTTCCCTCTGTAGTGCACTACTTTTTTGGCCAAATGCTTACAGGTAGCTAGACCACCAAGGGGGCCATTTGGGATGTGGCTTGGCCTGCCAGGTTTTTATACTTCTTGACGAGCGTGTTTGAGGGGAGAAATGTCACTAACGGTTACACACATAGGATGTGTCGAACTCTTCAGGTTCCACCATCACATTCATATACTTTATCATGTTAATCTGAGAGAAAAGTATTTCAGGCATAGTTTGACACATCTCCTAACGCTCAAGAGGTCATTTCCATCTCAAGATGGAGTACTGGAAGAACATTATTTATAAACATGCTTTTGGAGCACAGACGATCTGTATCAAACCCAAAGATTTTGTATTCTCTGCTTTGTGCCATGTAACATGTACATTTACCAACCCAAGCCCTTTGTATGTATATAAACAATGCATTCAGGTAAACATTTGTGGGCAGGGGCAATTGTGGGCAGGGGCAATTGTCACAAGGTTGCTGCTGGATGCAGCAAGATTTCTGCTTCCTTGTTTGTGTGTGATGTTCATATCTGGGTGGATGCAGACGCCTGCTTCCCAGAGACTCTCGCTCTCTTGCTACTAGGGACGGGTAAACCTGTTACTCTTTCAGAAGGCAAGTTGGTCTTTCATTATATGATACACTGTCACGTTCCACCCTCTACAGTCTACCAGGGAATAGCAGAAGCACCGTATTTACAAATCTCGATAACCACACAACAACCATCTAGCTTGAACATTAGATTTTGTATTCCTCTTTCTATACTGCGTGTTGTTTAACTATTAGTGGATGAGTTTCCCGTTCGAACCGAGAACCTAACAAGATAACAAGCTTACTAGTTTAGAATTTTAGCTAATATTACAGAGCGTTTATTTTGGACATTATAGCCTTGGCTGCCAGAGTAAACGACACAATACATATCCTTCTCCCAGGCTATTGGTGTTGGACAGAGACGTATAGGTATCTTGTGAGGTCCATGTAGCTAACTTTGTACTTAGGTAGAGACTATTTCTCCAGGAGGAATATGGCTAACAGCTCAGTTTTCTAGTCTCCATTGCTTCAAACCAATGTCAAACTCAAGTATGAGTTGTCTCCAGAGCTTTGTGCCAATTTCTTTGAGAATGGCAACGCACAACAACCTCACCAGAATACACAGAACAATATCATTGGGAGGATTTTGAATCTAGGACCACAAGTGTACAGATTATAAACTATTTGTGGTGTGCCTCATTTAAAAGGACATTTCTCCTCAATACCCTATACACTGGTACTGGCGTGTTTCTGTTTTGCACAGTGGAAATCCTACAGATGGCTCCGTCAACACATTATAAAGCAAAATAAAAATACCTTCACTGGTAAAAGCTAAATACAACAATTAAGGTAATTTACCAAGGCTGACCTTGGTATAATGATCTCCATAGGTGTAAACTTTAATTTACATTTGTTTTCCCAAGTTCCTAATTGCGTAGATATTAATAATACATGTAATCAAGTATAGGGAAGCACAGCTTTTGTTAAATACTCACTTAATAATAACGTAGGACCAGAACTGAATGAAAACCCAAGAAGAGAATTTGAACTTACTATACGTCATAAATGACTGAGGTTTTATTGCAATTTATCTGCACACTGTTGTCTTTTAAGACTGCTAAAACCCCTGGGAAAATATGGAGGTTTTTTATTTTGGTAAGGTCATTTTTAGTTGCACACTAAATTCCAAAAACCTTATCAATTTAGTCCTTTACTGGTTTATTCCTGCAGTCATTATAATAATAATGGACATTATAATTATAGTACTTACATTTTCTTTGTTATTCATGAAAATAAAATGCTGCAGATGTTTTTTGCATTCAGTGAATGTGCAGGCACTCTCTTCTCATGATTTACTTCCATGAACACACGCACGCATTGGTTTTTTTCTGTGAACTGGAGTGATTATTCCCACTTTCCCGTGCACTAATCCTGGCCTTACCATTCACCATGAGGACAAACTGAAACCTCAATATCTTTACCTTTATGTCTAAAGTTTACCTAGTCCTAATACCTGAAACAAACCAATAACATAAAAAATAAACCTAAATTCTAACACTATGCCCAATTGTACCCGGTGTGGGGACTTCTGATTACCCACAAGTACACATCAATCACACACACACACACACACACACACTAGAAGTATAAAACCCAAATTAAAACAGCAAAATAAATGAAAACACATTTTACTCATGCAATCAAAAGAAGCAAAATCAACCATCATCCAACGTTTGGAAAAGTAATGAATCACCCCCCTTCAAATCATCCTATTGTCTTCCCAATAATGTCGCTGTTCAGATAACTAATGTAATGGTTTATTGTGATTAGAAAGCGTAATGACACTACCGTGTAAGCCTTGATGGATGCACACACCTTCACTACAAATCTGCTGTTACAATATGTGCCGGAACGCATTACAATACAAGCTTGCTAGTCATTAATGGTCTTTCATTATCTCTGTTAACTGTCAGTATGTTTGTAAACAGCCAACAGATCTGTACAATCATCCGGTTTTTGAGACACGATGGAGCATAGGAATGCTGTCCTATTTTCTCATTATTTACACCTGATATTATGTTGACCTGAATAATTTAATACTAATAATAATAATTTAATGCAATTTCCTAAGTGTTTATAAAAGATGATATATATGTTTACATATATCAGTTATATGTATAAACATATATATATATATATATATATATATATAGAATGTGTGTATTAACCGTTTTGCTCAGCAAAGTGGTTATGGCACTAGAGTGGAATAATTCTATTGACAGCACATTTTTTTATGATTCACATTAGCCTCTGTGGAAGACAAACGACAGTGTAGGCCGACGCTGGCAGATTTATGGCGGAATAATGCACCTTGGCCCAGCTTTCCCAGCCCGGTACATGATATCCTATTAACCTCCGCAATGTTTAGCAATTTGAAACCGAAAACCGCTGGTGAAGCTGAGATGACACTCCCGAAATGGTTAACTCCAACTCATTGGTTGGTGGGAACCCCAAGAACTCTTGGGGAGTGCTTGGGTCCTGGGGAAGCCATTTTATTTCAGGGTACCGTACGTCTGAACATTACTTTCTCATGTGCTCTTTGTTGACCAACTTTCAGCTGGTTTGCTGATTCTAGGATGTGTTCCATGAGTGTGTTCAGTGAGTGTTCCATTTTGTAACATTGGTTTAACGGCCACATTTATGGAAACGGGTGTTCGGCTAGGATGTCACTACCCATGTTTTCCTTCATAAAACTCAGGTACATTTTTCGCTGTTTTGTGTTGTATGACAAAACAATGGGAGGGACCTAACCTTTTTTTAATAATATAGAAACTCTGTTAGGCGATTTGTTTGGTAAATTTAAAGTTATTTCATGTTAGAATAAACATACCTCCATAATACACGGCACTCCAGGAAAGGTTTCTGACCCATTCCCACCAGGGAAGAAACGCCTGGGAGTGGGAGGTTGGTTCTCCTAAAATAACAATCTTCTGTTCATGTCTAAGGAAATTAGGTTAGTTTGCGACACTCTCTGTTTATTCGCCAACTTAAGCTGCAGTGGGATTTTCTTTCAGTTGGCCTTTTCTTAGGCACATTTATTAGCCATCTGTCGTGGGAGTCTGTGGCTAACATTTTCTGGTTACTTTCAGTTGACAGCCATTCATGGGTGTTTCTCTGAACCTCCAGTTTCATTCTGGTTGTCATAGTGATTTTCTTGTTGTTGTACGGTCCCCGGTACGGAGTGACATTTTGAGTTTGTCTTGTGGGAAGGCAACACACCCATTCCGGTTTGCGCTCTAGTAACCGAAATCAGACACCCAATGATCCAGCCTTCTGATCCATTTACCTCCGCCAACACCCCATAAAGAAAAGGCTACGTCGATAGTCTCTGTGTCTCACCCCAGTTGGATCCAAATTACGACGTGACTTTGCGGTTGCATCTGAGCGTGACGAGGCGGTTCTTCGGGAATCCTACCTCATCCGCCCAGTCAGGGGATGGGGTGACTGCCCCTGACATGCTCCGGATTTGAATGGACAGTGAAGAGTGCATTGGAGCAAATGACGCAAACTGATGATCAGGTCAAATGCATCCATGCTAATGTGTTTTCTTCCCCCTGCTAAGACCTCTGATTCATTGCTTCAAGGGTTGCTGCCCTGGTGGTAGCTTTCGCTACACAACAGGAAATGTATATGAAAAGTATAATACCTCTGTTTCAGTGCTTAAATAGATGCTACCCTGATAATAGCTTCCTCGACACAACCGGAAATGTATATGGAAATTATAAGACCTCTGTTTCAGTGCTTCATGTCGGAATGTATATAAAAAGTACAGGACTTCTATTTCAGTGTTTCACGGGATGCAGCCCTGATAATAGCTTCCTCGACACAGCAGGAAAAGTAACTGGACATTATTAGACCTCTGTTCTACCAGTCTGCTTGCTATCACGCCAATCTACCAACCATCTCTGTAACAATGATTAATTGTCTCATGCGCACACTTTGACCTTCCACCTGAGAAGCGTGTACGGTCAGGTACACACAAACACAGCGATAAAGGAGACATGCCGAGATGACATTAGCACTGACGTAACTCCCACGTTCCGCTTGCCTCTTGTGCATTTATTAGCGATTGCTTGGGTAATATTTTCTATTGACTTAAATAAATAAATTGCAATTTACTGAGCTGGGTGTTTCGTGGGACTTACTAAACAGTATCCATTTACATTACTTAGCAGACACTCTCATTCTGGATAATTACCAGTAGTGAATTCATTCATTTGAGGAGTGGAGGATATGGCACTTTGAAATGATATACCCAAGGAGATTATTCCTTTGATGGGAATGTGATTCATCATTCTCTGCGTAACTTTTGATTGTAAAAGTTAATGCCACAAAACAAAGATTCTGTCCTCTTCTTTTTTCCGTAACTATTTTACCTTTGCCTGACAATAACCCTATTCCATCAAAAGCCCCTCAAACGCTTCACTTCCAAAAAACAGACTTTCTTATAATAGATGAATACATTTGTCGCAGATTGTTGATGATTATCAGACACACCCACTTCACTATAAATGCGTCTCATCACTGCAGATGTTTTTGTTGTCAAACACCCCCCCACCCCCTCGCCGACGAGCTGACGAGGTGAGAGGATGCTGCTCCCTGCTAGTCATGCGGACGTGTTGGAATACTCCGGAGGACAACCCGGCAGGCTGACTGAACGGCTGTCAGCACTTCTATTCTCAGCCGGTTGGTTTAACACACTGCGAGAGAAGTTTGCCATGTCGGAAATTCGTACTGTTCTTCCGGAGCTCGATGGGTTAATGTACAGTCTCCTTATTAGTTACGTGACCTAGATGTGTGACCTGAGACCCGTCCGCTGCTCCAGAACAGATGACGTATTGTCTTTAGGATCATTTAGGGTTATTACCGAATTATTGGTTTGTTAACGCAGGAAGAAAGTACCGTCACACGCCACATAGAAGCCAAGCTGGCAGACGTGCCTCATCTGTGGGATTTTGGCTTCAATTCATGTCACCCTGAAGAAGTTCAGCTGTCCCGCTTGAACGCGTGTGTTGATGTACGACCCTACCTTGACCCCTACAGTGGTAGCACGACCCTACCTTGACCCCTACAGAGGTAGCACGACCCTACCTTGACCCCTACAGAGGTAGCACGACCCTACCTTGACCCCTACAGTGGTAGCACGGATTTCTGACACCTGTCACAGGTGATATGGAGATCGATGTGGAAGTCACATTACTGCAGATAACACACATACATATATAGAGGTTTTCCATGAAGTTGCATGAGACTGGTGTTATATCTTACGCGTTGCCTCCCCTCGGTGGGATTGCATCTTTGAGGTGCCGAACCGTAGTACAGGTAGTCTGCCAGGTAGTCTTCTAGAATGTCTGCCAGGTAGTCTGCTAGATAGTCTACCAGGTAGTCTACCAGGTAGTCTTCTAGGTTGTAGTCCAGGTAGTCTACTTGGTAGTCTGCTAGGAAGTCTAATATGTAATCTACTAGGTAGTCTGCCAGGTAAAATAAGTAGTCTTCCAGGTAGTCTTTCAGGTAGTCTTCCAGGTAGTCTTCCAGTTAGTCTACCATGTAGTCTGCTAGGTAATCTTCCAGTTTGTCTTCTAGATGGTCTTCCAGTTTGTCTTTCAGTTAGTCTGCTAGGTAGTCTGCCAGGTGGACAGCCAGGTTCGGGGGATTAATGGTGCGGCTTCGCTGACGGTTCTTGCTGCAGTCTTTAAAAATAGATGTTGTGACCTCCCTGGGCTGTCAGGCCTGTTGAACGATGTCATTATTCGTTTTCCTTCTTGTGTTCTGCAGGGTGTGGCTTACCAAGCCGGGCGATCCCTGCCAAGCAACACAACCAGTGTCTCCATCTTCCTTCATTCCAAACACTGTCAGAGTTATTCTGCATTATTTATCAACAGAAAACTAACAAAAAAAACATTTCTGGTCAAAATACAAAAAATATATACCAATATAAAATAATTGTAGAATATTAACATTGTGTCATCTAGCAACACATATTTATATATATATATACATTTTAATTGTATTATTATTGTTTTTATTTACATAAATACGCATTCATCAGCACTTTAGAGAAGGTCATTTGTATGCTGACTTGACGGTCCCCAATGCACACGGAGCGCTTATTGTCCTAACAAAGGAACAAGTCCCAGTGATGACGACAGCCCTTAAACTGGCCTTTCAGCTCTGCTGAGCGATGTGACTGTTACGTTTTGCGTTCCGGATGGTTTGGCTCTGGAAGATCTCCCAGGTGCCCTGTTCTCCATGTCATCTCCAGCCTGAAACCGTGTGGCATCACAACCCCGTTTGCAGCCTTTTAAAGGCAAACCAGTGCCCTGCCCAAAGCCCCAGACGAAGACCAAGCCAAGGTGGTAAACAGTGGCTTGGTTTCTTGCAAATCCAGGCACAATTTAAATTTACATCAATTCATGTGTACAGTAGACACTAAGTGAAGGTCAAAATACCTGTCCTCATGTTACACAGCGTCTCCCAGTTCCAGCCAATGACGTTCTTTTCACAGAGGTCACATGGCACCAATACGTATTACAGCTCTACATCACTTTCCCATGGGGAGGTGTGGGAGTTGGAACAGTCTCAATTACTGCTACAGCTAGGACTCCAAATAAATAAAAATAGACTTGGTTAATGATGCTCTTTTCATGATCATTGGCAGGGCCTTTAGTCATCAGATGGATTCTTACCTTTCGTGCAAATAAATGCTTTTATATAATAAAAAGGGCATTGTGGTCTTTGTCATGGACTATACAGATTTGTTGGAATTACACATTATTTCTCAGGTCAAAATGCTCAACTAAATTGACTTATAAGATTTCAAACCCGAAAAATAACCTTGTTTTTCAATGTCTCTTAAGTTGAGTGTTTCCCTATGCCAAACAATCAGCCATTTGGGGCTGCATTCAGAACCAAGCAACATTGAATAATAATATCACTTGTTTGTTTTTCAGAGCCTTGGCATAGACAGCCTCTCTCATTACTAATTTGCAATATGAAGAATTCTCAACCCAATTTGCCACCCATGGCAAATAAACTGGATCATCTTCAGCTTACTGTTAACGTTAACATGCATGCCCTGTTTTTTGCTAAACAAATTCTGCCCAATGGCAACAGACATTTTGTATACATTCACACCCCAACCTTGGCAACCAAGGTTGGAACAAAGTTGAAAGACAGATAAAAGTGCAAGGACCCCAACTAATTCCCATCCAGGGGCCAGAAACAACTAGGGCCGGCCATGATTAAAGCTTTGTTTTGAACCCTACCTTGTCATCTGATTGTGTTGTATACGTGGCCTTGTGATGTCGACCGTAGCATCTAGCGAGGACCCCGGTTTATGCACTGGCTTTGCCTAAAACTGATACCACCAAATAACCAATAACAAAAACCGTGAACTACCGCTAGGTTTATCTCACACATGCCCCACTTAGTCTGGGCAGACTCCTCACTTCATATGTCGAGTCTGCCCACAGGAGAATACTGCCCCCAATTTGTTACTTAAGAGAATAAACTAAAATGTTCTCAAATGTGATGCAATCAACGTTATATCTGCCCTTTTTAATTGAGTTTTTAATTGAGTCAGAACTCAAAGGCATAGAGGTCTATTGACAGTGGACTCACAAGTGCTGTTTCCTACCTGTAATGGATTACATTTTCAGACCATGGTGTGGTGCATGGTGCAGAATATATGTAGAAAAGTTTATTTATATTCTCTGCTAATTCGTTATTATTTGCCCTGTTGTAGTTTTAAAGTTAGCCGTCAGTGGTGAATTTGCTGTGTGCTACAAGAACAACAGTTATAGCATTAGATCTCATGCTGTAAAACTCAAGTCAGTGAAACATTCATATTTTTATTAATGACTTAAATAGGCAGTGTTTCAAACGCTTACATCGTTTTGCATGCATTTAATTATATACAGGGAGTTAATCTGACATCAGCTAAACCCAGCATTAAAGCAATATCGAAAAATACATAAAACACAAAATATGTACGTGAACCACACACACACACACACACATTAAGGTAAGCAATAAATGTGCAAAGATAACTCTGTACATTTATCATCACGAGGGCTTTTAACTGGTTTATTCTGTAAGACCTTCCATTAATGTTGGGATTGGTTGAAAGCAGCTTTACTTAACTCTGAATAAATCCACTGACACCACAGGACTAGTCAGTCTTCAAATACATCAACCATCGTGTTGCCCTTCTGGTGACACCAGGGAAACCCATGCTGGAATATGCCTTTCTACCTAATCTGTTTAACCTAAAATATGTCATTATTTGAATTTTTTGTTCTTACTTAAAACACTAAGCAGATAATGACACCTATCTTACTGGCTCTAGAGGGGAATTGGCTTTTTAACTACTCAGTTATAGTGCAACATGCTAAAACGAACAGAATACAGCCTGTCAATTTAAGTATTTTTGCACAAATATTATCTCTCCTAAACCCACGAAAACACGGCCTGTCAATTTGTGAAGGATTACATCCATCAAGCCTTTTTCGTTTTTGGGAAAGTTCACAACATTTCTTTTTGTCCTTTTTGGGAAGAATTACTGTGAGAATGTTTCTAGCCATCCTTTTTGATGACAACGATTCACATGCTGTTAGAAGCAGACAACGAGGGTTATTGCCTCTATTTTAGCCTTTAGCCCGATGTTGATTGGAACTAGTCAACGCCCTCCGACGCCCACAAGGCACGTCAGACGTCTGGACATGTTCAGGCTGTGCCCACTATATCGCCGTGATCTGCGTGGCGCCCCTGCACTGCCACGCAGCGAGCCGCCAACATGCACAGCCACGCCCCCTCCAACGGGGGACGGGGGGCGTGGGGTTTGGGCGGAAATGTCGTTCCTCTAACGACGTCTGAGGCTGCTTCCGCGCCTCATCCGGGGCTGCGCGGGGGAATTTAGAAACCTGCGTGTCAGTGGGGTTAAAGTCATTTTGCTCGGTTGCCATAGCCACAGTGTTTACAAAGGATCGGAGGATTTGTGAAACCGGGATATATTTCCTAGCGGTTAAACTTTGCATTCTTTTTTTCCATTTAGGCCCCGTTTAGCTTTGTGTGCAAATGTGTATCATTGATTTAATATTTTTCCCTCTGCTCCCACTCATCACGCTGCTCGCCCAGCCAGAATGGATTTGCCAGCAGCCGGTGGGTAGCACACGTTCTCCAGATGACCAGGGGGACCCAGACCTGGGACGCCCCCCCGGGGACTGACACTTGACAGGTGTAAATAGTGACCATTTGGTGACCAACCCCTTCTAACATAAATAGGCTGGAGGAAAACAGATGGCCACACTCGAACGCAGGCTCCTGTGGGTGAGATGGGATAACGTGGGGTTTTGTTCGGAGCTCTGTCTGGATTCAGTTGGGATTCACAACACCGGCTTGAGGATCTGATTTGGCAGATACGAGAAGTGCTTCGAGCTGTGGTGCTCATGGTCTTCTGTGGTTCTGATCAAACATGTCGCTCAACTTCAACCTCTTCTCGGGCAGCAGTGAAGTTCTGGCCTTGGTGTATGTCTCCATGAGGCATACACAACATCGATTCTTATGTCCATTAGCACTACATCATGTGTCCAAAGTTTTTACAGGAGAGGTCTAAAGTTTTGGCAAGTGCTTTATGTTAGTCTTGGGAGAAAAGAGGCGCTAATATGTGGACCACCAGAAGCTTTTCCAAGCTCGACTACTTCCGCGGTCTGACTACATACGTTTCTGACTACATACAGCAGGTGTCTACATAGCGCCAACTGCATGAGATCTGGGTGAGAGTGTCTGCTAACTGTCTAAACTGAAATATACGATTTATCATCAGGCAGGGAAAGCTGCTGCACTTTAATACTTTTCAAAGTCTTTGCTCAAGTAACGCCTTCTTCGTGCACTTGACATGAACATGCTCTGAGATCTGAGATGTTGAGGCGGAGCAGGAATACCATGTAATCTCCTGGGTAGACCATCGTGGGAACTCTTCCTATGCTCCCTGACATTCCCTATGTATTGTTTTCATTTGGCAGTGTTTTGCTTGCTCGCCATAAACGTAAATCATTAGCTAGAGGAATCCGTTTGAGTTGCACATGTTGACACTTGCTACCTCATTGGTACTTAGGGGAACACTGACATGCACGTTCTGAATGCTCTAAGTGCTCAAAGTTACCAGACAAAGGTTATCTTCGAGGTTTTACAGAATGGTAGTCGCAGAATGCTGAAGGTTTTTCTCGACACATGAATGGAACGTTGTATAGAACCGGATGCCTTCATTGGCTTATGTTGTGAACACAGGGGGTTTTATGGAATGTTTATTTCAGTAATCTGGAGTAAATTGTTTATACAGAGAAAACCACATTACCTTGAATCGCTAAAACACTGACACTCACCAGGCACATCATACATTTCTACAAAATTGAATTTCATGCAGACAGTTTATTATGCACACTTATTTTAATAAGTTATTGGTGTTACAGAAAACAGTTCAAGAGAATCAAAGCAAGTCAAAACCATTCGGCTGGCAGTAGAAATATAGCAGGAACAAGTTATCTTCTAATTGGATATTGACATCTTTGAAAATATCATGATGTGGCTGTATATTGACTTGTGTATGTATGTGCTGGATGTGGCCTGAGAAAAGTGGCCTTTTGTTCCTATTCTTCAAGGTATTATATTTAATCCGAGTAAATTTGTTCCTGTATTTGTGTTTTTCTTTTAATATATAAAATCCATACAATTCTGTATTGCTGTGATGCAGGTCTCAACTGTACACTATTTCCTGCTCTCCATTTCTGATGGCTGCAAAACCATACGTTTTAAATTGTGAATTTCCTTGTCATCTCTGAGAGCCTTTATATTGCTTTTCCAGTGACATTTAAAGTACTCTTTAAAACATATAATGTCCTGTGTATTACCAAATCAGTTTCGTAAGAAACAAAATAAAAGGTATAGTATAACAAGTAGCAGATTGTTAAAGATTTCATAAGCATATTGATCGGCAGAAGCACTTACTAGTGAAACATAGGAGCAGGCATTTAATAACAAATGTATTTCTTACTCTCAGTGAACGTTGAGTTCAGTGAAAGCAATGAACTAAAATGACATTGAGTAAATGATGCAAGCTTATGTAAAGCTCCCTCTTTCAGAAAACCATCTTTGTGAACTGAGGAAGTGTTTTGCTTCTGGAGTTGAATAGCCGGCATCTGCAGTGTTGGGCTGTTCAGGTATTAAACTTAAAAAAAAAAATGTCCCAAGTGAAAAATAAATCTTAGACATCTTGAGGCTTCATTAAGTTACAAAGAATATAATTTAAAATGTGTCTGGACTGACATGACAAACCTCACTAACCTATTTCACATGTCGCTCTCTGGGTCTCAATAACGTGAGAAGCTCAAACAAAGTGTCAAAGTGGATTCATCAAACATGCGCTTCAATTGCTTGTCTTGAAAATGTTTTAAAACGTTTGACGTATCACAAATATTTTTCTA
This sequence comes from Novumbra hubbsi, assembly GCA_016801125.1. NCBI lineage: Eukaryota > Metazoa > Chordata > Actinopteri > Esociformes > Umbridae > Novumbra > Novumbra hubbsi. The sequence goes on along the minus strand of JACXGK010003034.1, from coordinate 13,760 downwards.
ATTCCTAAACATACCAATTCCCAGGACCTTTGAAAGAAAAGGAAGAAATGTCTTTGTGAGATCACTTTCAGAGTTTTATAGCTATGTGCTGAGATGTTAATTCAAGCTGAGTTTCACTCTGGACAGTTTCAACAATACAACTAGAAACATTACGGCATGTGTACGCATTTTGACATATGATTTCACCCAAAGCAACCTAAAGGTCACCCAAAGGTCAACAAACTTTCCACCAGCGTTGTGTTAATCAACTGCTTGTCAATGTTAGATTTAGGATAAGGTAATGCATAAGATTTGGGTTAGAATGTAATTCGTTAAAATGTTATTGATACTCAATCGATTTTTGGTAAGCCATCTCCAGAAACACTTTTGCATAAGAATATTTTATATAAATGAGCTAAAGACTTGTACAACCCTGTTTCCAATTGCCCATTTTGAATTTGTTGCCAGCAACACCTTTAAAAGAAGTTGGGACTGGGGCATGTTTACCACTGTGTTGCATCATCTTTTCTTCTAACAATACTCTCTAAGTGTTTGGAAACTGAGGAGACCATTTCTGTAGTTGAAAAGTGAAATATATTTTTTTTGCTTTGGATTTCATCTGCTCAGAGTCTCTTTTGTCTTTGCACCACATTTTTTCACTGGGTGGCAGGTCTGGACTACACGCAGGCCAGTTAAACCCAGTCTCTTTGGGTGACAGGTCTGGACTACACGCAGGCCAGTTTAACCCAGTCTCTTTGGGTGACAGGTCTGGACTACACGCAGGCCAGTTAAACCCAGTCTCTTTGGGTGAGAGGTCTGGACTACACGCAGGCCAGTTAAACCCAGTCTCTTTGGGTGAGAGGTCTGGACTACACGCAGGCCAGTTAAACCCTCTTTCATTATGGAGCTTTGCTATTGAAATACCTGCACATTGGGGTTTGTCTTGCTGAAACAAGCAAGGCCTTCTCTTTAAAAGACAATGTCTGGATGCTGGCTTTTGATAAGAAGAGGGTACCATCTAGATTCCTGTTGAATCTAGATTAATCCATGGCATCCATGATTTCCTGTTGAATCTAGATTAATCCATGGCATCCATGATTTCCTCTTGGATCTAGATTAATCCATGGCATCCATGATTTCCTCATGAATCTAGATTAATCCATGGCATCCACGATTTCCTCTTGAATCTAGATTAATCTATGCCGTCCATGATTCCCAAAAATAATGTAAAATATCTGTCCTGAATCCTGTTTAAGTATGGTTTCCTTTTTGCATGGTATTGTTTTAACTTGCATTTGTGGAGGGAGCATTGTACAGTGTAGAGAATCGTGTCTGCTCTTAATGCAAGGCCTAAAAATGACATCCATCATATTGATTTTCAGCCTTGTCCCTTGCGTACTGAGATTCCTGCAGGTTCTTTGAATCGTTTAAAGATATTTTGTACCATTGAAGATGAGATCCCCAAATTCTTTGCAATTTTACATTGAGAAACGTTATACTTAAATTGTTGCACTATTTGCCTGTGCAGTCTTTCATGAGTAATGGTGAACCCTCTTATCCTCACCCCTGACAAACCCATCCTCTCTGGAATTATCTTTTAATATCCAATCATTTTACTGACCTGGTGCCAATTTACCTAATTTGTTTTGTTATATTCCACCAGGTCAAATAATTTTGCATTACCCAACTTTTCCAGTCTATTTTTGCCTCTGAACCATCTTTTTTAAAATGTGTTGCTGCCTTGAAACGTTGTCTTTGCACTATTTTCTGTTGGCTAAAGGGTTGAAATGATTTGACATAATTTCATCACATTTTTATTTACATTCTTTGCAGCGTCCCAATTGTTTTGGAAACAGGGTTGTAAATAAATATTAGAGTAATCATAAAAAGAATAGTTATTTATTGAGTAAATCGACGATGACCATCTTATCATTTTACATCAATGTCTGAGTCATTAAGCGGATTCTGTCATCCGGAAAGACTTACAGTAAGTGCATTCATCTTAGGATCGCCAAGTGGGACAGCCAAACAGGCCTAGTAATAGTGAATGCATTTTGCTCAGTGGAGCAGTGAACAGCAAAGTCAGTGCTTGAAGCCAGAAACCGCTACATTTCAATGTTCTGTTACTCAAGATTCCTTTGGTGGCTGATCAGACCAGTGCTGGAGTTTGAGGTGTGTCTTCATACAGGCCTGACAAGGCTTGGTTAGAGGGGACAGGTATGGCTCTGCATCTCACATTTTTGCATCTTTTTTTTCACCCAGAATGCTCTGCATTTGTCCCCCTGTGAACCCAACACTGGTTGCTCAGTGAGAGCATCAGAGCGAGGGGGAATCTGCCTAGGATGGACTTCAAAATAAATTGGTACCAGGGAGTTTGGCAATGCGACTGTAGCGAGACTATGTAAGTCTCATTTATCAAAGTAACTATGCGAGTTAACTATTTTAAAAGTCCAGAGCTGTTAAAAAGGTCATTTTTACAAGAGTATGTCTTGCCGTATTGAAATCTTTTTTGTGCGCAATTGGAAACCCTTTTTTAAATAAGATTTTAGACAGAAGGGGGCTAATGTTGATCTGGACAGAGTTCGTTATTGAGATATTCTACATCGGTACCTTACTGTATAAGGTCACACAGTTTGTGAGGGAGGCCTGCCGTGGTACTTTTCCGTTTGAAAAGCATCCATTTTGTTTTGCTAAAATGAAGGGGGAAGCGTGAGTTGGAGGCATGTCGTTCGTCATCGGGGCTCTGTTGAAGAGTGGCCGGTGCTGAGATGCCAGGCGTGTGGGAGACGGCGTGTTCTGCTTAAGTGTGGATGCGGGAATCGACTGCAGCGAGTGCAACCTTGATGTGTACTGAGACCCGGCCCGGCCCACTGAACCACTCCCTTCGAGACAGCCAGTGGTTCAGATGGCAAACACTCCGATTTGAATCACTGTACCCTGTTATTTCTTATTTTACCAGGCTAGGCAGCTGGGCTGCTGAGTCTGTTCGATTGGCACAACGTGACTGTCGGAGTCAAAGGATTTTGGTCAGGTCAGTATGAACAACTGCGATGTAGTTATAGCTGTCTGTAGCAGATGGGATGCCACATATTCATACTATTAACAAACTATTAAAAGCAAACAAAGCAACAACAAAAAAGCAAATGCTTGCTTACGTTAAGACTACTGTTTAGTCCACAATGTGTTTTTGTGTTAGTTAGGAAAATGGTTTATACGAGATTTAGTTAAGGTAAATGTTAGTAGATAGTTAATTGAAATGTTATAGACAGTCAGTATTATGTAGTCTGTATTGCATCTACATATTGACTAACCAAATAAAGTGTTCCTATTAAAAGAAAAATGTCTTACATGTGTCAGTGGTGTGTCCTTTAGGAATTATGTACTTCAAATACTTTTCTTGTTACTCTGTCAGAAAGTTGTAAACCGTAGATCTAAAAACAGATAGTTGTTATTATTAGAATCAACTTACTCGCATTAACAAATTGATGTAATACTCTGTGTTTTTCCATAGATACAAAACACTTAATTAATATTTTTTGGTAATATAACTAGATTCTGTAATTTCCTTAATCAGTAATTGGTTATCAGAACGGGTTGTAGAGTTTTATTATTTCAATAGTATTTTTAAACTCTCTTCTCTCTTCAGTATCTCTGCTAATGCATCTGTGCCAAGGAGAGCTGGGAACTCTTCTCAGCTCAAAATGATCACTGAATGTAGTACCAAAAGCTCAGCAAAACTTTTTTTTTCATTAACAGGATCATCTAAAATAGCTGAATTGCAGATTGTGTAGTCTACATTCTATGAAATTGGCACACAAAGAAGTCGAAGCCATGCATTTTCAGGGCGCAACATCAACATCAGTTTTACTGAGTTTACTAATTGGAGAATTGAGGCAGTGACATTACGCCTTAGGTCTAAAATCTCTGCTAATAGATAATTGATTTCTATCCACACTGACCGAGACTTAGTTCATTTTGGCAACACTGATATGGGTGGGCAATATGCATTTCTTCATTGTTTATTTTTCAAGTTGAAAATCAGCAGAATGTTGAGAGAACAGGATTGAAGCTAACTCAGATAAACAACCTGTGCACTGCATTTAGGCCACACATCACAAAACCAGGAACCTGTGATTGGTCACTTTGCTTACACAACCAATATGTATAAGCTTGTCAATTCAAACTATGACAGAGTTCTCAGGGTCCAGTTTTCTACTTTCAGATGGGAAGTCCGTTAAGTTAAAAGAAAATCAAGCGAAGAAAGTGGAAAACATGTGACTGAGAGTGATCACAGTGGTAATCAGCATGTGTATAATCCTGTGTTTACTTGACCTTAGACACAGAATACAGAAAGTCAACACTACGTGTACATACAGCCATGTTTACAGACATTTGTGAGTATCTAATGCCCATGGATTGTCAGACGGAGTACACATTTACCTAATCGGTGAAAGAATCTAAAAGCAGAGAAATAAATGGAGGTATACTGCAGATGAAACTGGAATCCAAACTGATATGCTTCCTGGAATTCCAGGCTTTCTTGTGTGCGTAGCGTAGTGTTTCAGATAGCGTAGTGTTTCAGATGGCGTAGTGTTTCAGATGGCGTAGTGTTTCAGATGGCGTAGTGTTTCAGATGGCGTAGTGTTTCAGATGGCGTAGTGTTTCAGATGGCGGCACAAACTAGATGCTGTGCCTCACATAACTGTTTGCTGTCATTCGGCTATGAACTGCCATTCTGTTAGGCAGAGGAGGATGGTTGCATAAAGTTGGACCTACTAGATGGTCTGAGATGTTGCAGCAGTGGAGGTCTTTGCCGTATTTGAAGCAGGCATTAAAACCGATAGCCTTCAAATGCTCACATTTCATGATGAACCACGTAGCAAAATAAACTGCTTAAGTATTGGCAAGAAATGAATACAATGACGCTGAAATTAACTAATTTCCATACAGCTGTCACAGTAAGTTAAAAAAGAGAATCCACTGATTGTAGATTCGATTTGACCGAAAACCTTTTGGCAAGCTTATATGATCCTTAGGGCCATTTTGGGTCACAAGGTCCATACAGATATCTGCTCCCATTAAATATGTACAAAGTGTGTACCGTACACACATTCAATGGTCAGGCATTTCAGGTTTAAGCTTACAAATCCCCCAGAAGTTATATAGATGTTTAAACTACCATGTCTTAGCATATCACTGTATTTCTTACCAAAGAACCAACAACCAAATATGGGAGGAAGGTACTTCTCCAACATGGGTCAAACAACGTGCAGATATCGAGTAGCTAGTGGTCCAGTCCATTAATGTGGGCGGGTTCAGCACAGACTCATGCTCACAATGTGGAATCATGTTGTTCTCAACGACGGAAACAGGAGAATCGGGACCCCAGCTACACAAAATGACCTCGGAGGATTTATTTTTAGGCAGCAAGTTTTCTTCGGCGGTAATTGACACCTGATGAATGCAGCAGCTCGGCCACGAATGTGACAGCAGGCATCACACTGGAGGAAGCAGCCGTCAGGCGCCATATAAAAGAAAATGTAATCAAAAAACCTTATTGCACTTCATCAGAGTTTGTACGCAAATGAAGTGCATTCATCAGGGCTGCGTGCTTGGCTACTGTTGGGGTAACTTTCAAGGTCAGTTTTGGCCTCATAATTGAACCGGGTTACCTGTATTTTGTTATCCAGCAGATGGACACATTAAACACAGATTTAGGCTGCTTACATAGTTTAGCATTAATATATATATTGAAAATGCTCATACTGGCATGCACAGAACACCCTATTATCAGCTAAAATGTGTATATATATATATTTGTTTCTATGCTATACATGGTAATACCAAATAGATATGTATATATGTTTATGTATATTCTATACATGGCAATACGAAATACATATATGTATATATTTATGCATCTGCTATACATGGTAACGACAAATGTACTTTACAATTTGGCATTGTGCTTAGACATACACAACAAGGATACTTTGTGAATCTCTTGCTTCAGAAATCATTTGAAATATGCAAAGCAAATGTATTTGCCCGAGAGCTGTGCAGGTACTGAAATCATGGTCTTACATAGGATTTTCACATAATCAAATAAAGCCACATGAATTATGAAATCATGATCTTTTATGTGATTTTCACATGATCAAATAAAGTCACATATCGTCTTAAAATGTTTTTGTTTGTTGCCTCCTGGGCTCTCATTTGGGACACAAATTTCTCTGCCGGGTTTTGTTCAACTGACTCGCCTCCAGGTTGTCTGTGGCAGATGGAGGTAAACGGTCTTTGCTCTGTAACATGCAGTACGACCCCACAACACATATGGAACCGTACAGGGGCTAAAGGGCTCTGACGAATCCTGAACATTCATATTGTTCTAGCTGTGAGTCCCTCACAGAGGTCACATGATACATCAAGACCCTCCCTCGCAATACTGCTTCCTGGTTAAACGCATGAGGCTCATCTCTTCCCCCACCGCCACAGTTACACAAAAACGCACACCAGTTACCTCTTCATTTGTGAGATGAATCTCCGGTGGAAATCATCCATGGGTGAGGTCCAGGACACGCCAACCTTGTTACAAAATCCCCTCTGCTGTAAGCTTATTTTTTTCTCTTTTTGAAGCTCTGGGAAGAGCCATTAGACGTGGATTTAATTAATCTTTTGAGCTCCAGTCATGAAGCACAACATAAAATGAATTGGTTCTCGCAGCAACCTAACGTTAATGACCGGAATTCCATCGCTGCGAATATTGTGGGTTTTCCCCACACCGCATTTCCCCACACCGCATTTCCCAACACCGCATTTGAATTTTGCGCCCCAGCCACTCTCGGGTGGAGAAAGTTGGCATTTTAATTATTTTGTCTACTGTATTTAGTAATTTCTTTGATCACTAAAGCCTAATCCCAGCCTTCCAAAGCCCCGCTTCTCCTACAGGATGAGTCAGCACGGCTAAATTACCTTTAACTTGGCTGACACGACATAGTTACTTCTGTATGGAGAAAATAAATGAGCCTTGGCACTTTGTTTAGCGTGACTGAGTGAGGTGTGTGTCAATAATGACCCGTCTAGCTACCTCATTATTTTTGTCTGTGCATGTATACCGTACTTCCAAGATACCGGAGTTATAAATACAGAATGGTTTTAAATCAAGCAGGTGACACTTCCCCTTTAACAAACACTGGATTTTGTGTCCAGCCTCTTCCTGGACAAGTACCTCGGGCCGGCCTTAGGGGGGCGAACAGTGTCGCCACCCTTGGTCTCAGTGGACCTCAACGATGTGTACCATGATGGCCCGGCCCAGAACCTCATGCCACACTTGTGGCCAGACGGCATCAGGTGAGTGAGCTACAAATGCCCACCTGGGTGAGAGAGTTTATCACATCAGGCTAACCAATGCACCCTAGGGTGGGCTAATCCGCTGCCTCTAGTGCACATGTACTACTGCAGCATGGGTTTGAAAACGGGCCCCTGCACTGCACTCCGCCAAACAACTCGGAAAATACTGATGGTATGAAACAGGTCTGCAATTCTCTACCAATAACACCCAAACGGAAATCTAGTGTTTGCACAAAAGCGTCCACAAACAGCAGGTCTGGTGACAGAAACCAGCCCCTCTGAGGAAGTCCAGTGCCCGTCTAACTGGTTAGTTTCTGCATGGACCCTTGCCTCATTTGCTCAGTTTTGCCGTATTATACATTGTTCTTCTTTTTTTTCCATTGGCATTAGCACATTAGATATGATCCGTTCTAGCTCCGGGGCGGTCGGAGAAACCAATAAGTAGGTTGTGCTGATTTATTGGCACCCTGCGTCACGTCTCGTGAAGAAAAAAACTCTGCGGCTTGTTGCCGGAGCGATGACGTCGCTCCATAGCACGGAGTGGCCAGGGTTTCCTAGCACGGAGTGGCCAGGGTTTCCTAGCACGAAGTGGCCAGGCTTTCCTAGCACGGAGTGGCCAGGCTTTCATAGCACGGAGTGGCCAGGATTTCCTAGCACGGAGTGGCCAGGGTTTCCTAGCACGGAGTGGCCAGGCTTTCCTAGCCCGGAGTGGCCAGGCTTTCCTAGCACGGAGTGGCCAGGCTTTCCTAGCCCGGAGTGGCCAGGCTTTCCTAGCCCGGAGTGGCCAGGCTTTCCTAGCACGGAGTGTCCAGGCTTTCCTAGCACGGCGTGTCCAGGCTTTCCTAGCACGGAGTGGCCAGGGTTTCCAGGAGATGTTATGGAGAATGAATCATTTAACATGCAGGCTTGGACAATGTTGCATCGCCTCGGGGGCTTATTATTCTGAAAGGACTGCGGAGGAAACAGACAAGGAAACACGGCTGATGGTCTGCATTTATTCCGTCCTTTTCGGAAGTAACCGCCATGTGTCGAAAGCCTTATTGAACGCCAAACGGAAGGCAGCTGAGAATGGATTCGGCCATATTGGCATTTGCCAGGACAGCTGGCTGGTGGTTCGTTTTAATTTGACGACTTAGCGGAAATCTTTCTGTAACTGATGTTTTTTCCCCCCAGACAGCCGGACGGAATTATGGCAGCATTCAACCAAACCTGTGGTGCTGATTGGAGGAGAACCTCAACATGTTCTCTTACTGCAAACGTAAAAAAAAAAATTGGGATCAATATTCAAGTATACAAAGTTAGTTTGTGTTGATGTGTTCTGGTTAAAGTATCATTGATTTTTCTTGGCCACAAGGAAAAAAGCGTTTGAAGACTACACATAGATGCTTTTGAAATTGTTTGTGTTGGTTGATTCTCCAGCTGTTAGTCCCAGAGCTGGTGAAAGAAATAGCAAACTGTCAACACCCACCGACGTGACTCAGTTTGGATTCACCCCTTCTCTCTCAAGGTAAGAAAAAACTGAAACCACCAAGTAAATAATAGGGAAGGACTGGGAGCTGCTGTTTCATTCCAACCTGCGCAACTGAAACGATCCGGATGTCGTTTTAATATTGTGCCCCTCGTTTCTCGCGATGCCACCTGGACATGGTTGGATGACCCCTCACCTCGAGGCACTCTGCCTTGTGGGGACTCTTACTTTTTAGCAATAACCTGAGGAATTAGGGTTCACTGCCTTCGTCTGGGACAGAATGACTGCCTTGCTAATGGACGGAATCGCTGCCTTGCTCAAGGGTAGAATGTCTGCCTTGCTCAAGGGTAGAATGACTGCTTTGCTCAAGGGTAGAATGACTGCCTTGCTCATGGGTTGAATGACTCCCTTGCTCAAGGGTAGAATGACTGCCTTGCTTAGGGACAGAATGGCATTTTTTCCCACTTGCCGGCTAAGGGATACTATCTAGCTACCATGAAGTTGTACCACCACATGTGCCTTTTCTTAAGCTTATTAATGCTTCTGTTAAACTTCATGTCAATTATAATTACAAAACAAGCATACGTTTAATTGTATGGATCAATTTCACTTAGATTTCAGATCTCAGTTTCCTTCCACTTTTTTTAGCAGGTTTGAGGACATCAAATATCTTCTGTAACTGATTCAGTCTGTAATTCTGAAACTGTGACCTAAGACTTCCCCTAGTCAGGTGTATGTCCTTGTCTAAAGATATTTGGTGTAGTTTGGGATTTCCAAAAATTCCTGGTTTTATTTCCCCCCAGACCCCTACACTGTGGGGGGGGGATCGACAGGGAATCAATGTCCCGCCCCCCTCAGCGTTGTAAGGAGAGGAGAAGGGAGAAAAATCAACCGCCAAGAGCCCGTGGGAGGAACCTCGGGAGGCATGATTGATGGATTCCGTCTCCCCGCCTCCGTTAATTTATGTCCCATTGCTTCATGGATCTGTAATTATCTTGTATTGAATGGCTGCCGTTTCCCTGGGACTCGCTGGCCTCTCACAAGCCCTCTGTGAGGTCACCCAAGTCTGACGGCTTCCCAAGGCACCCGGGCTGAGCCCCGGTTGGTGAACGGGTGTGAAAGAAGAGAAGCAAAGCCTGCGCAGTGCATTGTGGTCCGCCGGTGGTCGTGTACCTCCTGACCCGTTGGAGAAGCCTTGACCCTTTAACTTTTACAGTTGTATTGCCGGTTATTTATGGGTATTTACGGGTACAGTCAAAGGTTTGGACACACTGGGTACCGTACACTGCCATGTGCTTCGGGACGGGGCGGCCGCTGGCGTGGCTTTCACGACCCCCGACCTCCCCCACCCACCATCATCTTCCTCCTTCACCCCGAGGAAGAGGCACCTTAATTAGAAGCTATCGTGGCTAACGGGTGGGGTGGGGTGGGGGTGGGACTAGAGACCTGGGTTCCGCGGCTGTGGTCCCACAGAGCGTGTTCTCTGGTTACCCCCCCATACTACACTCCCCGCTAAATCCATCGCTCATTAAAAAATAATTTGCCTCATTTGCATTTTTATCTTGTTATCTTTCGCGCCACTCGATAAGGTTGAGTGTGTGTGAGGACAATCTTGTTTTTACTTTGTTTTGTGCGGTAGGGCACAAAATGAAGTTCGAAGAGTCAAAGTCGTGACGAAATGAAATAAAACGGGCTTCTTGTTTTGGTTCTGATGTTCTACTGTTATATGATATCGTAGGTGTGTTTTACCTCACCACCCACACGCCTTGGAGAATGTTATCTTCATAGCATTTTTCCTATTATAACCACGTAATATGTATCCCTTTTTAATCATCTTTCAATGACATGGTTGTTCGTACTTTCCGTTTGCAGAGATGCCTGGTTTTGATGGTGATGTCTCCATGGTCTCAGGTGAGCACTCAAATGTTTAATCTTATATCGCGTTCCCTTGATATGCAAGTTGTTATCAGTTACAGTAACTCTCAGTACAGTCAAGTAACGTGATGACTCAATAGGTATAAATATACACAGGTATATAAATTAAGGACTCAAACAGTGTTAGAAATGCTTATCGCCTTATAAATCAAGACTATGGCCATTCTTAATGCAACCCCTCCAAAGCATATCCGGGAGAACAGAAGACCGAGACGTGTCCTCCAGTGCACACCTCGCCAAGCCATCACATCACACAGCACGCTCAGCCAGGAAGTATTTGCAATAGGATTTGCGACTCGGTCCAACATCCACCTAATCTATACCGTGGCACCAAGCCCATTTGGTCCAACATCCACCTAATCTACACTGTGGCACCTCCAAGCCCATTTGGTCCAACATCCACCTAATCTACACCGTGGCACCAAGCCCATTTGGTCCAACATCCACCTAATCTACACCGTGGCACCAAGCCCATTTGGTCCAACATCCACCTAATCTACACCGTGGCACCAAGCCCATTTGCACCACTCTACTAGAACGGGATTCAAACCTCTATGGTGGTGCAGTGGCACCAGACCACTGGTGACCCAGGGGGTTGTGCGAAGGACCAAAGTTCACAACGAAGGTGGGGGGGGTCACTTGCTCAGAATCAACAAATAAACCAAGACTTACACCTGAGAAGCTGATGTCTCTTCCACTCCGGAAAGATAAAACCCTTCACATTATCATGACAATGCCTCAGAACCTAAATCAACCAACAATAAAATATTTATGAGCCAACGCCTGACAGACGCGTTTTGCAATTTGAGGAAGATTCTAAACAACAGCTGTGAGAGGGTGGGGAAAAAACAAGCTTCAAAGCTCCCCTGAACCCCACTGACAGAGGCACAGTACCCGTTCCATTGATGTGTTGCGGTAATCCAAATAACAAATTAAACATGTCAAGGATATGGCTTTGTTAAGGCATTATCCCGTCTTGACGAGGCTGTCGAACTGGGCTTCGCAGTCGGAAATGGAGTCTTGTAAGTACGCTGGCGGTAATCAAAACAATTCCTCTCAACGGGGTAGCTGGTGATTTTGAAGGGCCATAAGAAGGACGTTGTGTTATTCTACTGAACGCTGTGAAGATTACTGCTTAACTGCGTTGCCTTTCACATCTGGATCACATCCTTAACCGAGTCAAGTCTGAAACCTGTCTGAAGAAACAACGTCACATTCAGCTCAAACTCATTCATTAAATGGTAGAAAGGCAAAATGGGATATTTTAATCAGAACACAACTGGTTGTTCAGTCAATTGTGCGTGACACTTTAGATTCGAAAAAATAAGTGATTTTTATATCCCCGGCTTTATAACGTTGTATTTCGCGTGAGGATTGTTTATTTACTCTCCTCATGTACAAGTGGCTCTTTCCCCTTCTTTACTGCAGTGCCACACTGCCTTCGAAACGACGTTTTTCCTCTCTACCAAATGATATCTGGGAAACAAACGCAGCGCTCCACTGAGTGGTCACGCTACATCTCCCCCTCAGGGACCCAGTCGCCAACGTCAACTCAGAGCAGGCTCTCCTGTTGCGTCCAGCCGGTGGGTTCACTTGTTTGTTTTAATGTCTGACAAACACGCCGCCCCGCCCCGACGAGGCCTGAGAGCCTTTATTAGCCTTCTCGTTATGAATCCAGTGCGGCGTTGCCTCCCGAGCTCCGCCAGGGCCGGGGGGGGGTTTAACCGGCGCCGCATCCGAGGGTCCTGACGTGCGATATGAGCTGGTTTTAGGCCTCATTGATATTCCGAGCGGCAGAGAGGTTCGGGGGGAGGTGGGGGAGAGGAGGGACGGGGAGGTGCCATTTGTTACGCGTGTCATTTTCCCCCGGCCCGGACCTGATGTGCATTATAACCTTGTCCCATGGGATACCATACGGCTCGGGGCACACACACACACACACACAACCTCACCCGCCTCGGGGCGGTGTGCCCATGCAGTGAAATGAGATTGGGAAAGGGACGGGGCGAGACAATTGAACGATGTCGTTTCCAACACTAAGGGATTACGCCGGTAATCTCCCGGAAGTGGAGCCGGGGAGGAGGTTCAACGCGTCGCGTTTGAGTTAAGACACACCGGGAGGCGGCCATTACTCAGACGGAGATTTCCCCCCGGAACATCAAGTGACCTTTGGGGGGCGGGCGCTCCCCGACTGGTACACGGTACCCCTCAAATCAACTGGGATTACCAGTTATTTAGAAAGGGGAGAAAGTAACACTGAAATGTTGCAGGGTTCATGAGTCTGTTGAAGAAAGCCCAGGTGACACTCGCGACCTGTACGGTATTCTTGGGTAATTAAAAAAATGACCGAATAGTACCAGTTTAATATTAAAGCCGCGCGCATCCCCTTTTAATTACCTCAGTAAACAGCCGTGCGGAAACCTGGCTGACCTGTGGCCAAACCCGCATTCTGTGGGCCCGCAAGGCAGCTTGGCGTGTTCAGCGCTTGTCCATCTCATGGCCTTAAACACAGTCAGTGGCCTGTGGTGAGCATATGGCCAAGTTGTAACAAAGACAAAGAGAACGAGACCCTGTGTGTCTCGGGCTGGTAGCCAACGGTATTAAAGGGATCAGGTCCATAACTGACTGTGGTAGCCGTACCAGTACATGTTATTAAGGGGATCAGGGCTGTAACTGACCCCGGTAGCCGTACCAGTACATGTTATTAAGGGGATCAGGGCTGTAACTGACCCTGGTAGCTGTACCAGTAAATGTTATTAAGGGGATCAGGGCTGTAACTGACCCCGGTAGCCGTACCAGTACATGTTATTAAGGGGATCAGGGCTGTAACTGACCCTGGTAGCTGTACCAGTAAATGTTATTAAGGGGATCAGGGCTGTAACTGACCCCGGTAGCCATACCAGTAAATGTTATTAAGGGGATCAGGGCTGTAACTGACCCCGGTAGCTGTACCAGTAAATGTTATTAAAGGGATCAGGGCTGTAACTGACCCGGGTAGCCGTACCAGTAAATGGTATTAAAGGGATCA
>JACXGK010003033.1:0-48476 GCA_016801125.1 Novumbra hubbsi | reverse complement strand
TGTCCCCATCAGGGTCAGTGTGATAAGCCAACAGACAATAAACCAGGTCCCCCTATTCCCCCCTTGATCTCTTGACTCATGGCCCTACTCTGGAATGTACTAATTAACATTTTATCACCCCACCAGCTTGCTCTCTCTGAGTTTAGCTCCACTGGCCCTGTTTGTTTCTAACAGCTAATCTTAACTAAAATATTCCACACCCTGCATGTCGTCACACGTCAAAAAATAAAAATGTGCACAATAAATTATATTCATCTTAGTGAATAGTGTAACACTAACATACTGAAAATGTGCCTACATGCATGTCCCTAAACACGTATTGCGTTCTCACCCCAAATCACAATTTAGGTCCGGGAGCCTGTACCTAATCATGCTCTAGCCCCACTCCAGCCAGGCGCCTCCGTCTCAACCCAATGAGCCTAGCTCATGAGGGAGGAATGGAGATCCAGAGTAAGTAAACTCCTGGACGCGAGCGCTCAACCCGACTGGAAAAAAGACCCAAGCTGACAGGATCAGGAAAACCGGACAGAACCCCCCATTAGATCATGTCAATTTTTATATGTCCAAACGTAACAAGACAAACACATGACGCACAAACAAACAATACATTTAACAGACTCATTGATTTTAACTCGAAATGTTTTTGTCGTGTTTCATAATTTTGATCTGCAAAATTCGCAGAGTTGTTTTTTAAAATAGGTTCTGCTCACCTTAATAACTTGCCCGGCTGAAAATCGTTCGGAATTTTATCACCCCCCAGGCTTGCTCTCTCTGAGTTTACCCCCACAGGCCTGGTTTGTTTATAATAGCACACACTCTTTACTAAAATATTCCACAGAAGTTAATGGACTGTAGGCAAATTTTGAATTTAGTCAGGTCGAAATCTTGAAATGAAATCTACAAAACAAAGCACTCACAGATTTGGCTAACACTATAGCATACTATAGCACTTGAGCATAGGAAGAGTAGTAGTTGAAAACCGTAGGCTCTGGATCTGGCCCGTGGATCTGCAATCACGGGAAATTAGGGAAAATTTGAATTTCTTAAGTATTCTGGAAAATTCAAGCGCAGGTGACCCTAAACATGATATTAAAGAATTCCCACACACAGCCCTCAAAATACCAACGGAAACGGTAAAAGAAGTTACTTTAAACCGAGTACACAGATTGGTAGCATGGAACAGTGAAACCAAGTGTCCGCGACCAATCATTGCAAAGTTAGAACATTTTCATTAAAAAGAGATGATTAAAAAGCTAAAGAGCTAAAAGCTAAAAGCAACACACTTTAGAATGAATGATCAAATTCCTAAAGAGATCAATCAATATCAACCATAAAATGTATCTGTTCCCACTGACTATAAAAAGCATAACTGCAAAACCTTATCAAATTCAAAACATCTCGGAAAATATGTTTTATGTTCCATTTCCATGGCTTCAGGTGTATGGTGCTGTCAGATGCGCAAAAATGGGGTATGCAGCATATGCGGTGCATAGGGGCGCCGCACGGGGGCATCCATAAAAAATTATGGATGGAAATGTTTTTATTTCACTTTGTTTAACATTTTCAATAATGGGAAGGGGGGTGGGGGGATTTGGGGGCTCTGATATTGATCTTGCATACCCCTCAGCAAATGTGCAGTTGCGCCCCTGGGTGCTGTGTCAAAGACAACAATGATGCATCATTACAGTTAAATAAAAGTTATTATTTAGAATTCTGGCAACAAAGAATATGCTCAGCATATGGGGGATTGAGCAATCTGCATTGTGTAGACACTGTGAGGAGGAAACCAAAACAGTGGACCATCTCTTTTGGTACTGTCCAATAGCTGACTACTGGAACCAAGTTCACGAGTGGCTGATATGTCATGATATCAACTTAAAAGAATATCCATAAAGTGTTGCTAATTGATCTGAGAGACCAGAGTCATTCAATAGAAAACATGAATCTGCTTTCGGGTAAAACAGTCTTCAAAGCTGCATCTAAATATTCACTACAGTTAACCAAATTAAACTATTTAATGAAGCATAGTACAATAGAGAGATATACCACAATTGAAAATGAAAACATTTTAGTTTATTGGGAAAGATGGTTGACAAAAAATTTGACTTTTAGGTGTATGGGTAACTTTAGGTTAGGTGGTTGTAGGTAAGTATAAATGTACAAAATATGTGTATGGATGCTTTTATTTATATATATACATATATGTATGAGAACGAGAGAGGAAGGTTCTTGGAGCAGAGTAAGGGGACATGGAGTAAGAGCCCATGTGACACCTATGCTGAACATTTCTGGCCTTCCATAGGTGTGGTCTTTGGCAGCAAGTGCCAGACTGCTGTGTCATGTCAGTACAGTCAAACCCCTGTGCCCTTTTGGTGTTGTTTGTTGAGTGTCTGGGTATGCTTGTGCAGGCATTAAAAAGTGCTCATACCTGGGGTCCGTTCTTCGAAGCTTGCTAACTCAGTTAGCTGGATTTGATTGTTGACAATTTGTCATGATCTTGGATTGGGTTCTTCGATGCTCATCCTAGATTTGCTGTCAAAGCAATATGTCCGTAAATTTAAGCCTACTCTCGAGCAGGCTTATTTTATGTATACAAGATTAGATTGCGGCTATATACGCTGAGGTGATACGGGAAGTCAACAACAGAGGTTTTGTGGTGTCTCCAAGCCACTTTATGCCCCAGGCTGTGAAACAGAATATCTACGACATTGCAGCTAAATAAAAATGTAAAGGAAGTTCATGCCATCATGACCATGCCAATAAGGATGACTTTTGTCCCCCAGGCTTCTCTAATGTTATAGGTGCCATAGACTGCACACACATCCTCATCAAGGTCCCACCGTGCCCCAATTAAGGGGATTTCAAAAAAGATATCATTGACCGCCAATACTCTTGTAGATGGTGTGTGACTCAATGTGGCGTTTCACAAATGTGGATTCAAAATGGCCTTGATCTGTGAATGACGCCAGAATTTTCAGAGCATCACATGTATGCACATTATTTGAACGTGGTAATGAAAGATGTAAGCCTTGAGGTCACAGTGTTACATACACTTATGCTGGGCCTAACATATCTTCATTTTTCCCTTATACAGGTGATTATGATGGGATCCTGCTTAGAGACCGAGGCTATGCGTGCAGGCAGTATAAGTAGTAATGATGACCATTTTGTAAAACATTGTTGTATTTCACTTTTACTTGTTCCCATGTTCTAATGGGTCATGTGGCTCTGACATTAGAGATGAACAAAGTAATGATGAAATAGTTAAAATACGAAAACATAATAATGTAATAAGCGATAAGAACATCTAACATGGTCACCACCTACGCATTTATTTGTCTGCAACTTTTTGCCAGCCTTCTTTCCTAGTTTTTGCAGACTTTGAGGTGTTCCCTGGTATTTTTATTAACTTTTTAAATTTCACGTAACCTTCCAGCAATAGCTCTTGCTCTGTTGCAGAAGATAGGAAAATTGGAGTGCGTTTTGGCCATGGTGAGCAGCCAATTGCTGCGTTGCTGATCCATGTTTCTACTATCGATACATACTCCCATTTCAACCAACGCATGAACGTGCAATTATCTGAGATCTCAATCCAGCTATACTAATTATCACCAACAGTTGTGTTCGAAGAACCAAATTAGCCGGATCAAAGTTAGCACAATTATTTGATCTCGGATGTGGTTAGCGACAGTTGAAGAACGGACACCAGATCTGCAACTTAAAACTAATTATAGTAAAAATGTAAACTTCTCACTGGACTGTTGGATAAAATTGAAGATTTTTCGTCATACTCAGCCACTGCCTACTGCAAACATGGCCCAGCTGTCCAGATCAGTGAGCACAACTCGATCATTTCAAAGGTAAGGAGGCAGCGGCTCATGCTGAGTTCATGTGTAGAAATGTTGAGTTACAATGCTTAATGGTGTTTCCTCATAAGAAACTCATGCTGGAACATGTTGGATGTAAGTGCATGTGATTTATTACTAACAACAGAAAGCACAGAAACTCAGAGTCTTGGACTTTGAGAAGCAAAATGTCTACTGTACAATCTGGTAGCTTCGAAGTCGGACATGGAGAATAGTCAGTCGAGGTGCTCAGAGTCTTTTCATATAGTTCAATGTTCAGTACAGTTAATGGTGATGTGCCTCAGGTGTGTAAACTAGAACTCAGGTTATGCATTTTTGCTCCTTGTGGGGACTGTCATGGCCCTTAGCTGCAGAAGTAACAATCCTGCAAGATGTTGGACTTTAAGTGACACTTGTTCTGTACTAAATTATGTATACAGTGGGGAGAACAAGTATTTGATACACTGCCGATTTTGCAGGTTTTCCTACTTAAAAAAATTCTGGACAAAAATCCAGAAAATCACATTGAATGATTTTTGAGTAATTAATTAGCATTTTTTTGCATGACATAAGTATTTGATCACCTACTGTGGAATATTTTAGTAAAGGGTTTGTGCTAGTAGAAACAGGGCGCATAATCTGAAAATAGCCAGCCGGGGGTTGTAAATGTTAATAAGTACATTCCAGAGGTAGGACCATAAATCAAGGGATTAGAGGCAAGGACATAGAATGTATAGGAAGACAGGTTTATGGCCTTTTAGCTGGACCCACAGATGCAGACAATGAGGAGGATGTAAACAAGAGCTAGCCGAGGTCAGATCTACTGGCGCCAGCCCCCTCAACTGTCTTTTTCGTCGGCCTCCAAGATCACCAGATGGTCCCACGGATAGAGATGGGGTCTGCAAGACGGGACACACCCACACAGGAAGCACGCTCAGCAATTTCTGTACAATGATTGAGTGGGGAATGGGCTACATAAACTGTGTGAACGGACTTTAGATCTTCCAGGCTGTATTTTGGGGAACAATCTCCAGATATATCTGTAATAAAGGCGTTTACTTTGGAAATAGTTGACCGTGTGGACATTCTCTGATTCGGACTCGGGGGGAGTAGTTTGAATTCTAAACTACCAACCAGTAAGAATTCCGGCTCTCACAGACCTGTTAGGTTTTCTTTAAGAAGCCCTCCTGTTCTCCACTCATTACCTGTATTAACAGCACCTGTTTGAACTCGTTATCTTTAGAAAAGACACCTGTCCATACACTCAATCAGAAAGACTCCAACCTCTACACAATGGCCAAGACCAGAGAGCTGTGTAAGGACATCAGGGATAAAATTGTAGACCTGCACATGGCTGGAATGGACTACAGGACAATAGGCAAGCAGGTTGGAGAGAAGGCAACAACTGTTGCGCAATTATTGGAAAATGGAAGAAGTTCAAGATGACGGTCAATCACCCTCGGTCTGGGGCTCCATGCAAGATCTCACCTCGTGTGGCATCAATGATCATGAGGAAGGTGAGGGATCAGCCCAGAACTACACGGCAGGACCTGGTCAATGACCTGAAGAGAGCTGGGACCACAGTCTTAAAGAAAACCATTAGTAACACACTACGCCATCATGGACTAAAATCCTGCAGCGCACGCAAGGTCCCCCTGCTCAAGCCAGCGCATGTCCAGGCCCGTCTGAAGTTTGTAAATGACCATCTGGATGATCCAGAGGAGGAATGGGAGAAGTTCATGTGGTCTGATGAGACAAAAATAGAGCTTTTTGGTCTAAACTCCACTCGCTGTGTTTGGAGGAAGAAGGATGAGTACAACCCCAAGAACACCATCCCAACCGTGAAGCATGGAGGTGGAAACATCATTCTTTGGGGTTTGGGCATTCTTTTCTGGAAAGGGGACAGGACGACTGCACCGCATTGAGGAGAGGATGTAAACAAAAATTAATCAAAGATGGTGTTAGAATTAATAGGTGTGGTACCATTTATTAATTGTGGAGTTTGTGGCATTACAGCACTCCAGTCATTAAAATATTCTAATTTGTTTAACAATTTCATTAAATTAAAATTACAGATTTTGAAAGAAAAAAAGCAATTGAAAACAGAATTGTATTTTCATGCAATAACATAATTAAAAATCAAAATATAACATTTTAAACAAGTACAACATTAAAATACTACTTATCGGCTAATCTGTTCAACTAGAATCCTTGTTCATTTCCTGTTGGAACATAATGCCTCTTGGCCTTTTACAAATGGCATGGTCATCAGTAATAACACTGCTTACTGTGTGTTAACTGGAAATGTGTCCACCTTTATTTATGATCTCAGTAACCCATTTTCATAACATAACAAATGATGGGCTCATAATATCAGTCAGTCATTTCCATGTCTTTTATTAAAGATACAATGACTCAGCCCATGTTTTCCTCCTGCTGCCTGGTGGAATGTAACACCTGAGTTGACGAGTGGAGAACCACATCTGACAGGTGCCTTAAGTGCAGGGATGAACAGTCTGTTTATATAGAGGTGGCTGGGCTGTCTGCAGCACTCGTCATTTTAAGGTCCCTGTCATAAAGGGCACAACAGTTCAGTGTAGTTAGTGTATTTTATGTTCAAGTTCTATGTTCAGTGTTGAAATACAATTCAACTGAGGTCTCTCTACGCCTGTCTCAATGTTCCATGTTTAATGTTGATTTGAATAAATGTAAAATACTTGAATACTTAAATGTGTGTACATCGTATATTTACAGTTTTCTACGATTGCTATGACAATTTGTTCAATACTTTACACAATTTTCATTAACATAGTTATCAAAACAGTCTGTGTAAGGGAATACAATGAACACATTTCTTGGTGCTTTGACACAAAACAGATACAGTTAATGCAAATTAAAAATTCTTGAACTTCTTTTACACACAATCTCAACCAAGACCAAAACAATTTTTACACTTTACAAATGCTCTCAGACTGTATGTCAGAACAGATACCATCATATTCTAAACCTTACTTATAGGCTAAAGTCAATGTGAACAGCTGTTCATATTGTGAATTGAAACAAAAATATATCCCAGCTTTTTATTCCATTGCTACTAAAAAACAACCGATTGAAGTGATGCAATGGATCAATCAGAGCTGGTTCCCATCTAGGAAACACACTCAGGTGTTGAGGTTCTTTCAATCACATGACCATATGGTATAAGTAAAAAAGGACCTGTTTGGGCTGATCTTGTAGGGAAAAGGAACAATTTAAAGAAAGTAAGAAATGCCTGCACAACGGAGTGGAACAAGTGCAAGGGAGAGGAAGCCTGGACAAGGACAAGGTAGAGGAGTTAAAACACGTGGCGTTTAAAGAAGGGCCAGAGCTAGGGTAACTGATGAAATAAGAGCTACTATCATAGACCATGTCATAAACCACGGGCTGGGTTTGGCCAGAAGAAACACAATTGGCAAAAGAGCCAGTTAGGCCTAAGTATTGTCATAGCAATGTGTTGTAACACCCGCGGAGAGTTGAGGCTTTCCCCGTGCCCGCAGCACCAGGCCCCGCACGGACAGGTCGTGGGCGGAGTATAGGCTACACTAGTCATACCGCCACACAGGGCTGCGCGGCAGCCCTGTCATCAATCAGTGAGCTTTTTGGGGGCCTTAAGCAAAAATCTGATTTGAGGGGCCCCCTTTTTCCCTAGTGGTCCGGTGCTCAATAACAGTCTGGGCCCCCCTGGCTTTCGGGGGCCCTAAGTGGCCACTTATATTGCTTATGCTTAGGGCCGGCCCTAAGCGTGCCAGTCCACAAAGCTGGAGCTCAGTCAGAAGCAGAATGACAAGGAAACAAAGAGCGGGCAGTGTGAGCACTAATCTCTGGAATTAAATCACAAATTTAAGTTTGCCGGTGTCTGTTGAATTCCACAGACACGGATTAGGTGATCACCTGAACCTAATCTTATTTAACAAGGAAACGTATGAAAAAACACTACTGTGGTCATCACTATCCTCTTGCAATAGGACCAGCTAGATATCAAAAACTGTTCTAGCTTTACTGGCAGAGGGATATAGTGAGCGGCGGGTTCTTCCATCCTTAATATTTCAAAGGCAACGGCGGTACAACAAAGCTACAAATCGGCAGAGGGCAAAACAACTCTCCACTGACCGGGATGACTGCCAACTCATTCGAATGTCACTTAACCATAGGATGACATCAAGTGACCTACAAAAATAATGGCAAGTGGCAGCAGTTGTGAAATGCACGGCGAGGATTGTTCAAAACAGGCTCATAGGGGCAACAGGGTCTTGATTTGGACCACCAGATATATACCAGAACCCCATTGAAAACCTCTGGAATGTGATCAAGAGGAAGATGGATGGTCACAAGCAATCAAAGCTGATCTGCTTGAATTCCGGTGCCAAAAGTGGCATAAAGCCAACATTGTGAAAGATTTGCGGAGAGCATGCCATACACCTGAAAGATGTGATTGAAAATCAAGGTTATTCCACCAAATATTGATTTTCTTCCTAAGTTAAAACATTAGTATTGTGTTGTTTATGAACATGAATTAATATTAACTTATTTTCTTTGCATTATTCGAGGTCAGATAGAACTGCATCTTTTTTGTTACTTTGACCTGATGTAATTTTCTGCCTATAAATGCTCTAAATTACAATATTTCGGGAGGGAATTTGGGAGCAATGTTCTCAAGACTTTATAGAATAAAACCAACTTACCCAAACACATGCCTAGAAATAGAGCTGTATTTCGCATTTACGGCAGACTTTTATTTTGAAGACAAAATCCGAAAACCGGAGTTCCAAATGTTGCAGCCGAATATCGAATTTAAATTTCCAAATGTTCGTAGTACGGAATCCCAGGACTGATAGAGGTAATTTCATGAGTAAATTATTTAAAATGAAAGTTAAATCTAAAAACGTGTTTAATCATTTACTTTGCATACCATAAGCCAACAAAATACATTTTTATTTACATTTTCAATTGATAATTTACTCACCCTTTTTAACACCTCACTTTTACAGTTTTTTTTCAGGCACTAGAACCGCTGAATAGTTTATCATGAGACATTATAAGGGTGTGTCTACCCAACTACCTGGGCAGGATCTGATACACCAAATCATTTACTTTGTCTACTGTTAACCAACAATATTAGGTTTTATTTTACTCAACCATTTGTCATTCACTCACTTTTCACATTTTTCAACACCTCATGTATACAATTTTCTCAGGCCTAGCAGTTAAATAATTAATCTATTTCCTATTTTCCTCATGCGACATTTCCCATTTGTCACATGCAAGATGCAGATTGCCCTCGAGTCATATTATAATTAGAAGGGTTAGTATAAACGTAGTTTTTGTAACTTAAATGGTAAATGTTTTGCACACTTTATATATTCCGTGTCATTTAAATTTGTACTTACATTATTTTATCCACTTACTGTGTTTACTGTCATGCACCAATACACCTTAGCAAATTCCTTGTACGTAAAGGTAAACCTACTTGGCAATACAGCTGATTCTGATTCTGGGCAGTATCTGATACACCATTGGCTAATCATTGTGCGAAACAAATACTCGACTACTACAGTCTGTTGGGATTAATAGTATACTTCCATAGTCAGACACTAGATGTCAGTGAGATTACTTTTAGATCTAGCTACAGTTTAACCGTTGTCTTATTGTTATTGTTTGGCAGCCACAATAGGGTTATACACTAAAATTGTAACACAAATACGCATTGTAGCCGAGGAAAAAGAGTGAGTCTAAAGCCCAAATCAGAACAAGGATCCGAACATGGTTAGCAACCCCTTAAAGGACACAGTGTTACTGTGGTAACTAAGTAAAACTAAGTCAACTCTCGTTACTTGACGTAGACTGTAGTTGTAGTTTAAACTCAAACATATGTTTAATACCACCGTTTAAAAACATATGCTGTGTGTCGTGACTTGAACACAACTAGCTAATTTAAGACTTGTCTTTCTAATTTAGTGTTCAACAGCTGGGGACTGGAATATAAAGATTAAAACTTGTTTCGATTGCTCTTGTCTGTATTCGTCACTAACTGTTATACAACCAATGGGTCCCCTGCATGTTATTAGACACAGCCTTCTAATTACATTATGACACGAGAAAAATTGCAATTGTCACATGAAGAAATACATACATTATTCAACCGTTCTAGGCCTGAGAATATAGTAAAAGTGAAGTGAAAAATATAAAGGGTGAGTAAATGATGATAATGATAAATTATTGTTTAATATTTTACTGACATTTGTCATTCCTTGCAGGACTCTTATTTACAAATGATGTGGGCACCGGTTTGTCACTGTCGCAAACGAAACCAAACTCACGTTAGGTTCCTATCGATAAGGCTCCTTGGTAATAGTTTCTGAAGCTCTTGAACAAACGAAACTGACGACAAAACGTGAATTTTTTAACAAAGTTGAAACATTTACAACCGATTACCACTACGTGGACATACAAATTGTTTTGCAATGTTGACAGAAAATAGAACCTCTACGTAGCACGGTAATATAGGTATCACGTAATATTTAATATCCTCATGGCTCAAAACAATGCAATTGATAATTACCCGCTATTTGCCACTATTTTGTGGTTCACGTGAATTGTGGCTAGGTTCCTGTACGCCTCTGGAATTACTAGGTTGAATAAATGTAGCCCATGGACATTACGCGTTCGTTCGTTGGTTGAATGAAAACGCTTTAGAAGAATTGCAACAAATTACGTTTTAGTTAGCACGCTAACGTTTGTATGTAGCTGTACCTATTTATGTGATGTGTTTAGCACAGGAGAGGAATACAGCAGGCGAACTGAATCTGTGAGAAAGCTTATGCGAGTATGGTGACTTTTACCTCAACCATTGGCTAAATTAGCTAGCTATTCGAACTACCAGTTTGTGCGAATTATGGAATAAAGACACTGTCAGTGTTCTAACTTTAGCTGACAGTTGGTTGCTTACCAATGTTAATATACCGGAAGTAGTTGCTTGCTTAATAGGCATTCTAGTACAGTAGTAGTATCTATAACTTGAGAATGTTAGGTTGCCAGGAAAGTGTCTGCCAGTCTCTGCTGCTTTGCTTAGTTTGGATTTTGTTTGTTAATAACTGTTATAACTGTTTTAATCGGGGATTTGCATATGCCTTTTCTGATTTGTCTAACAGGAGATGGCAGAGTTGAGATGTCGGAAAACCGTGGCGAATGAGGGAGAAAATGAGGGTGGGGAACAAAAGCAACGTGAATCCGGAACCCTTATTGAAACTAATGTTAAAGGTAACTAAATGGTATCAAGGCTGTTTTGGTTACCTTCGGTAGAGAAATATATGTTGTTTGAGCAAAGTGTATTTTTTTTTTCTTACCAGTGGACAAGGATATTCAGAAAGATATGTGTTTAGAGAACACACATGGAGCTGGTGGAGCTTTCTGTTGCACTCAGGAGGAACAGAACGATCAAAAGGATGTGAAAGACAAAAATAATAAAGAGGTAGCAGACGTTGAAAATCGCAGTTTTGGCAAAAGAGCCAGGAACGCTTGCAGATGTTAGTGGATCTCTTTTTACTTCTTTAGTTATTTTTCTTTTACCAGGGGTGTGTTCATTTAATCAAATGAAAAAGTTGGTTGATACATTTGGTCAAACATAGAATATATTGCGAAAACAACCTAGTATGGTATTATATGGACTACGATTACATCTCATACTTCCCCCCAATGTTGTGCCCAAAAATCTGGGGATAGTGCACAGTAAAACATTTTAGTGCTTGACTTTTGTTTGACATTTACTTTCCATTTTTACTTTGCAGCACTTTTGTTTCAGCGTCTAGTGAAGTTGTTCTTTGGATGCCTTGCAGCTGTTACATGTGGCATGATGTACGCTGTGTACCTCTCTACCTACCACGAAAGGAAATTCTGGTTTTCTAGCAGACAGGTGGGTTGTAGCAGCCTGGGTGTAGTCTGTTTGAGGTATGATGGCACTCCTTGTGTTAGCAGCAACTGCTCAGAAAACATTACTTTATTTAATACAGTGAAAGAAAAAAATGTTTTGCCCACTGACCAAGAAATAATCAATCTATAATATTAATGGTAGGGTCAATTTAAACAGAATAACAACCACAAAATGTTTTATGTTATACATTGATTTGCATTTTACTCAGTGAAATAAGTATTTTACCCCTTTGCAAAACATGACTTAGTACACAGTGGCAAAAGCCTTGTTGGCAATCAGACATTAAACGTTTCTTGTTGTTGGCCACCAGGTTTGCACAAATTTCAGGAGAGATTTTGTCCCACTCCTTAAGTCATTAAGGTTGAGGCAGCATTCTTCCTCCTCCAAACACGGCTAGTTGAGTTGATGCCGAAGAGCTTGATTTTGGTCTCATCTGACCACAACATTTGCGGCGCTGCAGGATGTCAGTCCTTCACAGCATAGTGTTGCATGGCATAGTGTGTTACCACTATACTGTTTTCTTGGTGACTGTGGTCCCAGCTGCCATGTGATCATTGACAAGATCCTCCTGTGTAGTTCTGAGCTGATTCCTCACCATTCTCATGATCAATGAAACTCCACAAGGTGAGATCCTGCATGGAGCCTTAGACCGAGGGAGATTGACAGTTATTTCTTCCATTTGTGAATAATCACACAAACTGTTGTAAACATCTCACCAAACTGCTTGCAGATGGTCTGGTAGCCCATTCCAGCCTTGTGTAGGTTTACAATCTTGCCCCTGACATCCTTGGACAGCTCTTTGGTCTTGGCCATGGTGGAGAGTTCGGAATCTTGATTGTTTCTGTGGACAGGTGTCTTTTATACAGGTAACAAACCGAGATTAGGAGCCCTCCCTTTAAGAGAGTGCTCCTAATCTCAGCTTGTTACCTGTATAAAAGACACTTGGGAGCCAGAAATCTGTCTGATTGATAGGGGATCAAATACTTATTTCACAGAGTAAAATGCAAATCAATGTATAATTTATTTGAAATGTGTTTTTCTGGATTTTTTTGTTGTTCTGTCTCTCACTGTTCAAATAAACCTACCATTAAAATAATAGACTGATAATTTTTTGTAAGTGGCCAAACGTACAAAATCAGCAGGGCATCAAATATGTTTTTTTTCTCCATTGTACATAATACAGATCATTTACAGTCCAAATGCAAGATCTGTACTTGGGGCTCTTGTTAATTTACAGGTAGTGCTTATTCCATGCATATGGAGGTGCATATTTTGCTAAACAATTTCCAGTTCAATTCAAGATTGATTGCATCACATTTTTGCAAGCAAAACATTCAACGTCCCGATCAGCAGACATACCCCCAAAGCGAGGTGTACAAGGGTGTTCATGTCATCACTATCAGAAGGCTCACATTTTGTTTACTTTATGCTGTAATAAATAAGAAACATTTAACAAGCGCTTAAGAGGTGAACATTGCCCTGAATAGACATGGCACTGTTATACATTGTGCACCATCATTAGGCAAGTTGTATTTTTGAGGATTCATTTTATTATTGAACAACTACAGTGCTATTAGTCAATCCAAAATGTTAAAAACCTCAGACCTGAATATTTAAGAAAGTTAGTGAGGTTTTGGCTCAACTATTGGGCAACTATTAGTGTGCAGTATTATTATGCAACTAAATGGAAAATCCTCACTTGTTTATTGACAACTCAAAATTAACAAATAAACATTTCCTACCTTTAAAAAAAAATCTCTGACCAAAGCCACCCTTTTTTATCCAACGAGAGTCAAAAGCCTTCCATTCATGCAGTCTGTCAGTTTTTTGATCTGTTGATGATCAACTTTTTTTGCAGCAGCAACCACAGCCTCCCAGACAATGGTAAGAGTGGTGTACTGTTTTCTTTCACTGTAAATCTCTCATTTAAGAAGGGCCCAGAAGTTTTCAATAGGGGTTAGGTGAGGATTGTGGCCCATTAAATAATTCTTTCATCTTTAAGGCCTTTGCTGGTTAGCCATGCAGTGGAGTCCTTCAATGCACGCAATGGAGCATTGTCCAGCATAAAAATCATGGTCTTGGAAGATGCAGACTTCCTGTACCACTGCTTGAAGAAAGCATAGTCCAAAAACCGGTAATAGGTTTGGGAGATTTTGAGTCCATCTTCAATCCGAAAAAGCCCAACTAGCTCATCTTTAATAATACCAGCCCATACCAGTACCCCACTTCCACCTTGCTGACTTCTTTGAATCAAAGTGGAGCTCTGTGGCCATTACCGATCCAGCCACAGGCCCATCCATCTGGTCCGTCGAGAGTCAGATATTTCTGGGCCCAGTCTGATGTGTCAACGTATGTGTCTTGTTCAGTGGTGGTCAGGTTTCGGCCTTCTTTACCTTGGTCATGTCTCTGAGCACTGAACATCTTGTACTTTGGGCATTCTGGGTAGTTTGCAGTTCTAGAATATGACAGCACTGGAGGATAATGGGTTCCTGGTAGCTTCACATTTGATTCTTCTCCAATCTTTGGCAGTTAATTTGCTTCTTTTTTTCTCAACACGTTTCTTGTGACCCTGTTGATTTGATGGTTCTGTGATCACGCCCCAATACCTTACCCAATACCTTAGCAATTTCAAGAGTGCTGAATCCCTCTGGAAGACTTTTTTAAATGTTTGACTTCAGAGTCAGTTAAATCTATTTTTTGGCCTATTTTGCCTGAAGACAAGAAGCTGCCTGATAATTATCTCCTTAGGCCACACCCTCCCTCCCTCCACACAAATACACATCACCTGATTTGCAATAGGCCTTCAAGTTTATACTGCTTGGTGTTGAGAAATATGCTTGAAAATTATGATATGGTAAAAATACTAATTTGCCTAATAATTGTGCACACAGTGTACTAATGAATCTTAACATACACTGAAAACCGAAATCGCATGATTTCACTGTAAAGTCCTGCAAGCCAAACAACTGAAAAATATTGTCAAAAAAACTAGATGAATCGGTATAAATACTGTTATTTAATTTCCATAAGATATTTCTGCAATTTCACAGCATTTCTAAATTCCTCTTACACCTGTATTGAGGGTGTGAATTTGTGTACCGGTACATGAAATTTGGGTCAACATATGTAGAATTACTGAAAATGTCTTTGTTCTTTTATATTCCTCCATTTCTTTTTTTATTATAAATTTGTATTTAAAAAAAGGGCCTTTTTAAGTTAACAGTTAAGTTTTATTTGAGAAGATAAAAGGAAATCTATCATTCAAATACCTATTAACAAATAACAATTGTAATTTTCAGTAGACTTCATGTAGCCTAATAATTAATAACCTGTTAATATTTGGCTGAATATGATGGGAGGCTCTGAGTGTACTTAACCAAATTTCTGTGGTAATAAATACAACTCCAAATTATACCAGTATTGTTGATAACCGTGATATATATAGATACATATTGATATCTTGTTAATTATACACATGATAATACTGTATTTTTCCCAAAACTTCTTTTAGCTAGCTTATTCGTGTCACCTACAGGCGAACGATACATGCGATTAAACTGGGAAAGATTCACATAGACGCGCCATTTTTGTAGTCTTTTCACTTGGAGAAAATTATGTTTTATTTTTCTCAAAACTCCTCTTGATTTTTTAATATTCCTAATTGCAATGTTTGATAAATGTTTTTTCCATCAACTATACTAACTTAACATAATTTACATTTGTTGTTGTCTTCCTTGTTTTTTGTCACCCCACATGTTTTTGCTTTTAATTGTTAGATGTGTAGAAGAAGATGCACAGTACTTATCCTGTCTTATTTTGTATCAGGAGCTTGAGCGGGAAATCACCTTCCAGGGTGGCAGTGGACTGTACTATTACTACTACAAACACATGTTGACAGCATCCTCCTTTGAAAAAGGTAATGGCCTAATACTTACCGAAACAAACCATTTGCTGAAACAAGTTTTTTTTCTGTGAAGGGGTCTGAATACACAATTCTCTTTATTTTTTGAGTTAAACACTGAATTTATAATTTGTCATCCATCTATATAGTTCCCCATGATGAACAAACCAATTAATTAAATACATACAGTTGGGCAAAACAGTATTTAGCAAGTTCTCCCACTGAAAAAGATGAGGCTTGTAATTTTCATCATATGTACACTTCAACTATGACAGACAAAATGAGAAAAAAATCCAGAAAATCACATTGTAGGATTTTTTATGAATTTAATTGCAAATTATGGTGGAAAAAAAGTATTTGGTCAATAACAAAAGTTTCTCAATACTTTGTGGTATACCCTTTGTTGGCAATGACAGAGGTCAAAGTTTTCTGTAAGTCTTCACGGTTGAAGGTTGTCACACACTGTTGCTGGTATTTTGTCCCATTCCTCCATGCAGATCTCCTCTAGAGCAGTGATGTTTTGGGGCTGTTGCTGGGCAACACAGACTTTCAACTTCCTCCAAAGATTTTCTATGGGATTGAGATCTGGAGACTGGCTAGGCCATTCCAGGACCCTGAAATGCTTCTTACGAAGCCACTCTTTCGTTGCCCGGGCGGTGTGTTTGGGATCATTGTCATGCTGAAAGACATGGTGTTCTTTGGATGCAACTCAGCATTCTTAGTCCTCCAAACACGATGAGTTGAGTTTTTACCAAAAAGTTTAATTTTGGTTTCGTCTGACCATATGACATTCTCCCAATCTTCTTCTGGATCATCCAAATGCTCTCTAGCGAACTTCAGACAGGCCTGGACATGTACTGGCTTCAGCAGGGGGACACGTCTGGCACTTCAGGATTTGAGTCCCTGGCGGCGTAGTGTGTTACTGATGGTAGGCATTGTTACTTTGGTCCCAGCTCTCTGCAGGTCATTCACTAGGTTCCCCCGTGTGGTTCTGGGATTTTTGCTCTTGGTCCTTGTGATCATTTTGACCCCACAGGGTGAGATCTTGGGTGGAGCCCCAGATCGAGGGAGATTATCAGTGGTGTTGTATGTCTTCCATTTCCTAATAATTGCTCCCACAGTTGATTTCTTCACACCAAGCTGCTTACCTATTGCAGATTCAGTCTTCCCAGCCTGGTGCAGTTCTACAATTTTGTTTCTGGTGTCCTTTGACAGCTCTTTGGTCTTGGCCATAGTGGAGTTTGGAGTGTGACTGTTTGAGGTTGTGGACAGGTGTTTTATACTGATAACAAGTTCGAACAGGTGCTATGAATACAGGTAACGAGTGGAGGACAGAGGAGCCTCTTAAAGGAGAAGTTACAGGTCTGTGAGAGCCAGAAATCTTGCTTGTTTGTAGGTGACCTACTTATTTTCCACCATAATTTGCAAATAAATTCATTAAAAATCCTACAATGTGATTTTCTAGATTTGTATTTTCTTATTTTGTCTGTCATAGTTGTAGTGTACCTGTGATGAAAATTACAGGCGTCTCTCATCTTTTTCAGTGGGAGAACTTGCACAAATAATGGATTGACATTTGTTACCAACTATTCCACTATAGTGACTGAGATTAATGAGAAATGACATAGTAACCTCTATTTTTGTTTAAGTAATATAATGTATTGCAATATTGTAATATTCAGTGTCCTTTAAGATAAAAACAAACAACAAAAGAACAAACCTAAAACAGACTATTTAGTCACAGGTCCACCATTGTTCTAGCCAACATGTCCTGGCCTTCTAGCTTTTCAGCTCTCTCCCTCCTTGCTTACCAGCCACTGTTCTGCCTTCTATTGAGGACGACACAAATCAGTTAGTGGATCCACATTAGGAGTACCTAACCTACTACCCCCCAGACAAAGTAGCTGTTGGACACCTTCCCAGCCAGTCACCAGTCAACTATACAAAAGAAAAAAAACTCCAACAACTTTCTACAGAGCAGTATTACTCATACAACACTCAGAATTTTGTTCTGATGTTCAAATTTCAACCACATTCACACCTTTTTATTGTTATATACACAAAGTATCTTGACTCTGACATATACTCTCATGGTCTTTCTTACCATTGCTATGCAGAGGACACAAAGCTTTTTTCCCTCTTCCCCTTTCAACACCCAGGTAATAACACGCATATCTGCTTTCTAGCCTGGCTGACTTCTCCGCTTGGATGTCTGCCCCTCACCTCAAGCTTAACTTTTAAGCTGCTCTTTTTTCGTGGCAAGGCATGTCAAACCCCCTGCAACTCATTAAGAAAGTAGTGGCTCTTCTGGTGTTCAACCTTCCCAAGTTTTCCCATGTCACTCTAATTTTTTTTACACACTATACTTGCTTCCAGTTGAAGCACAAATCCCCTTAAAGGCTATGGTATTTGCCTACGGAGAAGAAGAAGAACGTCTCTGTACCTTCAGGCAAAGAACCAACATTCCAACTCGGGTCTTCAATTAGCCACTTCTGTGCTCTTGGCCATTCCCCCATTTTAGGGCTGTTCCCAATCCACACAGTCAAAACTCCTCTCTGTCCTGGCACCTCAATCCAGGAACCAGCTTCCTCTCAAGGCTAAAATACCTGATTCTCTGTCTATCCTAAAAAAAAGAAATCACTAAAATCACAGTTTCATAGAGTACTTGAAATAGGTCCACTGACTTTTTCTAATGAATAATTCATTAATTAGAATTAACTTACTGCTAAACTTTGTTTCACCTAGCTCATTGAGAATGTATGCACTTAATGTAACAAACTCTGAGTAAGAGTGTCTTCTGAATGGATAAAATGTAAATAGTAAATGTAATTATATGATAAACTATGAGAAATCACCAATGGGTTGTTGTGATTAATTGCATCATCATATTTATCTCATTGGCCAAAGGGAGCACAGACCTGGGAGCCAGGTACAACATTTGTCTGGTCCTCAGTCAGATGACCATATGGGTCAGGACCAGACAAACATTCCTGTATGTGTACTTGCACATTGTTGACACAAATAGTTTGAACAAAAATATTGCAGTCAAATGAATACGCAACTTAAAATGGGAAACAATTACCATTGAGTTCTAAAAATAAAAGGGAGCGTAGAACAAAACGTGTATGATTGTGGCTGCCCATGTTCCCAATAACAAATATAATCAAAGAGAGCCGAAGGATCGAGACAAATTCAAATTATCTTCCTATTGAATTTCAACTGTTTGCGTTGGAGAAAGAAGGGTTAATATCTAAGAGAAAAAAAATATCCAATCAGAAATGTTCTTTGTTAGTCCCTCAATTATAAAGCTTAGCTCATTGGCTAGACCCTCAGGCTTTGAATATAAGGCCCCAGAAAACACCACTGACATTGACTTCAATTTGAGCAGCATTTTGGAATGACAGAGTAGACCGATCACAAATGGCCCTGTAATATGTGGCACAATTGTATGATGCCTTAAGGCCCTCTAGAGTCTAAGTATATGACACAAATGCAGAGCCAATAGTGAGCCTTATCTAGCAAGCTAGCTAGCAAGTGTATGTAACGATGCCGATGGCCCGAATGTCAGCAAAATAGAATATGCTACTCTTAGCAGGACAAAATATACAGGGAGCCCTTGGCCCTGAGACAACAAATACCAGCATTTCTTGGGTATTAGATCTATTTAATAATTTGTACATACCTGTTTTAAAAAAAATTGGGAGCTGAGGAAAATGCTAATAAAACAATGCAATAATGTTTACCTTTATTTAATTGAAAATAATACAAAGAAAACCTTATTATATGTTGAGGCAGAAAAGTTTAATTGTTTTTTGAAAAAATCCATGTCCATTTCGAATGTTATACTAGCAACGCGTTTTTGAAAGGTTGGGACACGGGCATGTATACCACAGTGTTCGATAAACTTTTCTTTTAACAATACTCTGCAAGCGGTTGGGAAACGAGGAGACCAATTGCTGTAGTTTTGAAGGTGAAATGTTTTGCTATTCTTGCTTGATGTAGGAGCTTTCAACAGTTCTCTTTATTTTAATTCATATTTTTTGTTTCATAATGCGGAACATGTTTTCAATGAGTGACAGGTCTGGATTGCAGGCAGGCCAGATTAGCCCCCCGGACACCTACTATGGAGCCATGCTGTTGTAGTACATGCAGATTATGTGGTTTGGCATGAAATAAGCAAGGCCTTCCCTGAAAAAGATGTAGTTTGGGTGGCAGAATGTGTTGCTCCAAAACCTGAATAATTGTTTTTGCATTAATGTTGCTTTCACATATGCGAATCACACATGCCATGTAAACTAATAATGACTTTTGAACTGTGCTGATAACAAGCCAGATAGTCCCTCTCCGCGTTTGCCTTTCATCTTTCTCCTTTGTCAGCGTGTTAGTAAACAAATCGGTGGTAGGACAAGCCAGTTGCAGAAATTGCTCTGATAAGTTGAGAAAAAGTCTGTATCCAGTAATGAATGAACTTCCAAAAGTGCTAGACGATCATACAGAATGAGCAACAGTGCAGCATGTACGAAAATAAAAACAGTATTTCCTCTACTGCGCACTAGGGCGAGACAGTTATATTGTACAGAACTATCCTATGTACATTGGGGAGAACAAGTATTTGATACACTGCCGATTTTGCAGGTTTTCCTACTTACAAAGCATGTAGAGGTTTGTAATTGTTACATCATAGGTACACTTCAACTGTGAGAGATGGAATCTAAAATAAAAAATCCAGAAAGTCACATTGTATGATTTTGAAGTAATTAATTAGCATTTTATTGCATGACATAAGTATTTGATCACCTACCAACCAGTAAGATTTCCAGCTCTCACAGACCTGTTAGTTTTTCTTTAAGAAGCCCTCCTGTTCTCTGCTCATTACCTGTATTAACTGCACCTGTTTGAACTCGTTACCTGTAGAAAAGACATCTGTCCACACACTCAATCAAACAGACTCCAACCTCTCCACAATGGCCAAGACCAGAGAGCTGTGTAAGGACATCAGGGATGAAATTGTAGACCTGCACAAGGCTGGGATGGGCTACAGGACAATATGCAAGCAGCTTGGTGTGAAGGCAACAACTGTGCAATTATAAGTGCAATTATTCGAAAATGGAAGAAGTTCAAGATGACGGTCAATCACTCTCGATCTGGGGCATCAGTGATCATGAGGAAGGTGTGGGATCACCCCATAACTACACGGCAGGACCTGGTCAATGAACTGAAGAGAGCTGGGGCCACAGTAAAAAAATCATTAGTAACACACTACGCCGTCATGGATTAAAATCCTGCAGCGCACGCAAGGTCCCCCTGCTCAAGCCAGCGTATGTCCAGGCCCGTCTGAAGTTTGCCTATGACCATCTGGATAATCCAGAGGAGGAATGGGAGAAGGTCATGTGGTCTGTTGAGACAAAAATAGAGCTTTTTGATCTAAACTCCACTCGCCGTGTTTTGAGGAAGAAGGATGAGTACAACCCCAATAACACCATCCCAACCGTGAAGCATGGAGGTGGAAACATCATTATTTGGGGATGCTTTTCTGCAAAGGGTACAGGACGACTGCACCGCATGAAGGGGAGGATGGATGGGGCCATATATCGTGAGATCTTGGCCAACAACCTCCTTCCCACAGTAAGAGCATTGAAGATGGGTCGTGGCTGGGTCTTCCATCATGACAACGACTCGAAACACACAGCCAGGGCAACTAAGGAGTGGCTCCGTAAGAAGCATCTCAAGGTCCTGGAGTGGCCTAGCCAGTCTCCAGACCTGAACCCAATAGAAAATCTTTGAAGGGAGCTGAAAGTCTGTATTGCCCAGCGACAGCCCCGAAACCTGGAGGATCTGGAGAAGGTCTGTATGGAGGAGTGGGCCAGAATCCCTGCTGCAGTGTGTGCAAACCTGGTCAAGAACTACAGGAAACGTATGATCTCTGTAATTGCAAACAAAGGTTTCAGTAGCCAAATATAAAATTCTTCTTTTCTGATGAATCAAATACTTATGTCATGCAATAAAATGCAAATTAATTACTTAAAAATCATACAATGTGATTTTCTGGATTTTTTTATCTCTACATTTAAGTAGGAAAATCTGCAAAATCGGCAGTGTATCAAATACTTGTTCTCCCCACTGTTTATGGCAATCTTCTGATGATTTGGCATTTACATAGAATACTTGTAAATGTCAAATCATTAGAATATTGATTCATACCAGTTATGCTGTGATTTGAGATGAGCTGATAAATTAGATGCAACATACATAGTTTTTATAGCAAACTATTACTATGAATATAATCTTTTCATGAACATACTTGCATTTGATGTGAGTTATAAATAATAATTGATAATAAAATAATTTAGAGCTAATATACACTGCTTAAAAAAAATTAAGGAAACACTTAAATCATTCTTCAGGTCTCAGTGAAGGAAATATATCACAAATTTAAATCTTTACTGCTGGAGGTGATTTTGTTTGGGCTCGGGAAGTGCTGTTCCTCCTCTCATAAAGGAACAGATAATGGTCTTGTTGCTGGGTTAATGCCCTTCTACTGTCCGGCTCTCTTTGTGTAATTGCCCGACTCCTGGTATTTTCTCCATGCTCTGAAGTCTGTACTGGGAGACACAGCAAATCTTTCAATGGCACAAATGAATGTGCCATCCTGGAGGTACTGGACTATCCATGCAACCCGAAAGATACCGCCTCATGCTACCAGTAGTGACAAGGACACTAGAAAAATGTGAAACTAGAGAAGAATCAGGAAGGAAAGGGCAGAGCAATTTTCTGTGGCCGCTACCTGCATAACCATTCCTTTTTTCAGGGTTGTCTTACTGTTACCTCTCCAGTGCACCTGCTGTCACTTTCATTTGCACCAAAACAGGTGATACTGATTCACAATGCTTCATGACTGGCAGATTGATATCACTGAAGTTCAATTGACTTGGTGTTCTACTGTGATGATTATGTGTTTTCATTTTTAATTGCTCAATACACATTCAATCCAACAGGTAGGCTTGTCGTGCTAGTTGGTTTCCATGCTTCTTGTTTGTCACTGCTAGTAAGCGCTTAGGCAGGCGAGTCATCACAAATGATTGATCAAGATGACGCTTACTGTCGACAAGCCATGTCTATAATGTTTCTC
Organism: Novumbra hubbsi; assembly: GCA_016801125.1. NCBI lineage: Eukaryota > Metazoa > Chordata > Actinopteri > Esociformes > Umbridae > Novumbra > Novumbra hubbsi. The sequence continues at coordinate 25,635 of JACXGK010003033.1, read as the reverse complement.
TATCCATATCACAACATGGTAGGCAGTTGCCATTGCTGTTTTCCACCTTATTTATTCGGAAACGGCGGAAGTTCATTGCACATTTGCTGAGGGGTGTGCAAGATACATTTTGGCCCCCCAAATCCCCCCCACCCCCTCCCCATCATTTAAAATGCTAAACAAAGTGAAAGTGAATTAACAAATAAGCTTCAGATTGTATTAAATATTTTCAAATAATGATTGGGCTCAATGGGGCACCCCCCCATGGCGCCCCTATGCACTGCATATGCTGCATACCCCATTTTTGCGCCTCTGGGTTAATTGACAACAGGTCAGTAACATGACTGGGTATAAAAAGAGCATCCAGAGAGGATGAGCAGTAATCAACATTAACAATGGCCCAGGGCCAGTAAGACCTAACTCAGTCAGTGCTCAATCTCCCCATTTAAGTATCGTATTAAAATGTTTGCTTGACTTCTTTGTCATTTTTCCTGCTTCTATTTTCTGTTGTTCTCACTTTAAAATGCGTATGTACCGCTTCTTGTTCCATCTCCGTGTGGTACTGGTGTCGTCTTTTTTTATCAATCATTTGTGATGACTCGCCTGTTTTGACCAATTATAGTTCATAGTGCATATAGAGTCAATGTTCTCTTGGAATTTTTTTTTCCTTTTAGGGATATACGAACTGATGCGGGACAACCGAACCGTGTCCGGTCAGACCATCAACACAGTGGAGTATCTGTCTCTTTACCCAGAGCTTGTCACTAGCCTGCTTTACAGACTAACTGGAAGCCAGGTCAGTTCACAACCCAGAGACACTCTCTTTACCTCTTAAATATTTATTTGGCTGCATCACATGTGTAATGCAGATGATGTATTCTCTGTATCTCAGGCAGGTATTGTTTCTTTCCTGCAGGATGTGATAGAGCCAGTTTACTTTTACATTGGTGTAGTGTTTGGCCTACAGGCTGTCTACATCACTGCCCTTTTTGTGTCCAGCTGGATGTTAAGTGGGACCTGGGTGGCTGGCATGCTGGCCACGGCCTGGTATATCATCAACCGGTATGTGGCAGACAGATGTCCCTAAAAAACTGTGTGTAGACTATGCCTTCTGTAATTATTGGGGAAGTAATGCTTTTTTTAATTCCCGAATTCAATTGTTCCTATAGTTTGTTTTCCTTAATCAATGGGACTATATGGGGTTTTTACTCTTTTTTCCCCACAAATCAAAGCAGAGTCTTTAATTTAAGATGTTTGATTGAATCCAAACATTCCAACTATGGAATAAAATAATAGGTGGTGTGGGTGTTGATTGACAGCTGTGGTATATTATATTATACAGTTTTGCCACTCCAAATGTGTTGGTTGGTCCATAATAGATAATAGGAATATTGGATTAGATAGAAGTCATTTCTAAACATGAAAGATTGTTGTAATATTATTTGCATAGTGTTATTACGTAAGATGTCAATACCCAATTTCACGATTGTCGTAATCCTTTAGAAAAGGATCCTCATGCATAAAGGGGAGCTGTATACTTTTTTTAACGCAATCATTAACAACATAAAACTCTTCTAGGGGTTGTATGATTATTTTCTGAAAAACATGTTAAAACTATTCGCACCCTTTCAATCAATATTATGTGAAGCATCTTCTGGAGTGGATAACAGCCCTGTGCGTCTTCCTGTAAAGTCTGTGGAAGTTGGCACACAGTTTTGGAGGATCTTGGACTACTTCTCCATTCAGGGCATTTTAAGATTCTTAAATATGAAACCTCATATTTACAACAAACCTTGGAAAACAGGAACCGATGAAAGGAGACTAACTAAAAATACTTGCGTCAGGTGCCCCTTTATTTGATTTTATAGATTCTTTAAGGGTGCCTAATACTTTTGAAACCTACAATATGTTTTGCAAAACCAATTTATTACTCAATTTTTGTGTTTGTATAAAAGTATAAGGCTCCCCCTTATGTTTAAGCCCAAAATATGACTCATTGTATGTGTTGTTTATTATTTGCATTCACCTTTGCTCTATTCAATGAAAGGTGCCAGTGCGTTGACTTTCTTCATTGTCTCCCCAGGACGGACACAACAAAAGTGGACTATGCCATTCCTCAGCGGGACAACTGGGTGTTGCCATACTTCTCCTGCCAAGTTGCAGCCTTAACTGGATTCCTGAGTGATAACATTAACTCTGCCACTGAGGTGGGCTCCCTCGGCATTTTGATCAGGCCCTGTCCTTACACATACCGCTACCACTCAGACCCCTGACCTGATGATTTTTTTAACTTAAATGTAATGTTGATTTCTCAGTTTGGTTGTAAATCAACATAGATTTTTCTTCTGTTAGACTTGTCACTTACCTAGCATAACTAACATGTGACCTGGCAAGACCAATCAAACAGTTTATCTAAAACTCTGGAATTGCGGCAAACTCGCTTTAAAACTGTATCATTTCCCCTATGTCCCACAATTTTTTCTTTTCTTTTTTTCAGGTGAGCCACAAAACCTTTTGCCTAAGTTGTAGCCCCAAATGCTAGCTCATATTTTGCTTTAAACTTCAAAATTACTTTAGAAAAAAACTTGTTGGAGTAAGGGAATCTATTTTGACAAGCACATCAGTATGTGTGGGAACTAGGGAATATAGATGTGTGTATAAAATCTCCCGATTGACACCAGGACTTTATCTCCCTATTTTTTGTTGCAGATGTTCTGTTATCTCTTAATGAGCACCAGCACGTTAACCTTCATCCTGGTGTGGGAGCATAGCCACTATGTGCTCTTCATTCAAGGTCTGGCCCTGTTCTTTCTCGACTCCTTTGATCTGGTGCCGCCTCGCAAGGTACATGTTGACATTTTCTCATTTTATAGAGCTTCTATTTTTTGATGAACCAAAACGGCTACCACAGCATTTAGCAGATTTCTATGCTATTGAGTTATACCAAATATTGGAAGGCACCCCTGGAAAGGCAAAAGACCCTCAGTTTACAGCAGACGGTTTTCCAGATAGGACCTACTGGTCTCATAAAAGACTGAATTTAACTAATGGAGGTTCACAAGATATGGTGTACGTGTATTCAATGAGTTTTTTTTTATATATAACTCCATACTTGTCTCCTACAAATAGCGTTTTTCACGTGTTTAATAGTGCATGCTATTCTCGTGGCTTACTGTTACAATTGTGCATATGTTTTGAGCGAACGGACAATGGGATAACTAAACTCATAATTGTTGCCATGCATGTTTGTGGATGTTTGCCTGTACTACAAAAGTTATACTGCAAGGCACTCACTGCTTTGTGTTTCACAACAATATATTAAATAGTTTAATGTAAATATGTCCATGTGTATCTCAAGTAGATGATTTCTAATCTCATTATGAGATTAGAAATTTTGCACTGAGGAAAACATTGAATTCCAATGTATTTAATGTATTTGTTTATTCTATAATACAATGTTGAATGTGCCTTTAAATAATGTTTCATTTATTTAGAAGAATTACATTATTGGTGTATTTGACTTTTGCCATGGTATTGAAATGGGTATTCAGAATTATGTAACTTCTCTGGTATCATATTGATTTTCAAAATTATTCTATTGTGACATATTGCTGACATTTCCATCTTGGCAGTCGCAAATTGACTTTTAAAAAGGATGTTTTGGTATTTTTAAATATCATGTCACGTCACTTGGATGTATTCTCAGCATCTCTCTCTGTCTCTCTCTTTTTCTCATTGACAAGATGGCTGACATTCACAAAGTGTACCTGAGCTCTCTGTTTTTGGCTTATGTCATCCAGTTCCAAAACACTGCCCTGCTCAGCTCCCCTCTGCTCAGCCTTCTCGTCAGCTCCGTTCTAGCGAGGTACTTCCAGGTAGAGATAGCTTTTCACTCTCTGCAACCTTAATTCATGCCTTATTCTTTTTTGAGTTAATTTGGTTAAGCTGGTACAGCAGCTAATGTTTGCCACCGTTCCCTCGAATTATTAACAATTGCATGAATAACTTTCAAACATTTAGTGTTTCTTATTTTTTAGCAAAACATGAAGATGGGCCCTCTAGTGGCCAGGGTGATGAAGATATTTTTGCATTTCTACCTTTGTTTTACCACCGGGATCACTTTTAGCTATATGGTTAAGGTGAGATACTTTAAGCTTATATGTTGATTTAAAAAAATGTTTAAAACATTCTCATTACTCTGATGCCCTTTGGAAATAAAACCTTGGTTTGCAGATTATACTATGTATTTATTATTAGTTGATTTCAACACAAAAACATACAGGCACATAACCAATCAGAATCAGTATTCAACGAATCCTTGGTGTATTATAGTATTAATAGTGTAATATCCCTTCAAAATAGGAATTGTGGTCTTTTTTTGTGTATGTTTACATTTCAGTCATTTACAGACAGTCAAATGTTGGTACACCTCCACAAAAAACTAAGAATAGACAATTTTCTCTGAAATCACTTGAAACTGACAAAAGTAATGGGCATCCAAAATTGTTTATTCTATATTTAATAGTAATCAGACTTTGCTTTTGATTTTCTATTTAACATAATATTGTAAATAATAAAACAAATGAGATGGCATAGAAAAATATTGGACCCATAACATAATATTTTTGACTTTTTTACATTGTGGTGTAGATTTATCTCAGTGTCTTCTTAGTCATAGAGATTTAATTCAAGACACCCTGTGCCAGACGAAGCAATGCCAAATAGCTCCAGTTTTGACTCTCCCAGAGGGATTGTGGCTCTTCAATATGCATTTTAGCAAATTCCAGTCTGGCTTTTTTAGGTTTTTCTTTCAAAAGTGTGGTCTTCCTAGGTCAGTGTGCTTCGTTCATGGAGGCCACTTTTGCTAAAAAAGTGACGGATGGTGCGTTCTGATACTGACTTACCTTCACTTTGGAGTTTAGCTTGTACCTGTTTGGCAGAGTCTTTGCTTTTTTTTCTACCATTCGCACTATCTTTCTGTTCAATCTGGGGTAGATTTTCCTCTTGCGGCAGCACCCTGGGAGATTGGCTACAGTTTCATGGGCCTTGAACTTTCTAATAATATTTGCAACCGTTGTCACAGGAACATCAAGCTGCTTGGAGAAGGTCTTGTAGCCTTTACTTTTGCCATGCTGTTCTATTAGTTTCTTTCTGATCTCCTCAGACAACTCTCACCGTTGTTCTCTCTGGTCCATGTTCAGTGTGGTGCACACAATGATACAAAACAGCACAGTGACTATTTTTCTCCATTTAAATAGACTGAATGGGTGTGATTACATTGGAGACATGTGAGATACTATTTAAAAAACGACTTACTTTAAAATATCAGTATAATTAAATTATATTTTAAAATATCTTTGTAGAATAAGCAATAATTCATCTTTTTTCACAGCTCCCTTGCTTTATTCCAGGACATACCAAAGGCATGCAAGTAGGAGGAATAAAGCATTATTTCAATGAGCTTTAAGGGAAAAAAGAAATGTGACTACGTCTGTATATTGTCACCTTTAATAAATCGGAAGGTCAAGAACATTAAAAGGAACATTTAGAAGCCATTTCAGTTTACAAAAAAAACCCCAGCTTAGTTTATTGTCTGGTGGGCAAAGACAGACATAATTTGTGTCTGAAAGTGCACACTGAAGTGCAGAAAGGACCAAAGTATGCCTTTTAGAGAATGCTGCCTCACTGGCTGATGTTTAAGAAACTCCGCCCAGGTTAAAACAACCTCACCCTTCCTTTGGAATCAGCCAATCAAATTAAAACAACAAATATTACATTGACATCCAACCTTCTTTTTTGTTTACATATTAAAAGGCAACAGACAGGCAGGTTATGGCATCTGATTAACGGTTGCTACATTTAATTCCAGGTGGAAAAATATGTGTTTCTGTCTGAGAACAATACGTTGGGATGCTGCATAAATGCAAACAAAAACAGAAAACAATGATGTGCCAATCATTTCATTTCTATATTGTATTTAATTGAAAATGGTACCAAGAAAACAAATGTGAAATGTAATTGTTTTTGGAAAAATAAATCAGCTTTGTTTTCCATTTTCAATTAACAACACTCTGTAAGCATTTGTGAACTGAGAAGACCAATTGTTGTCGGTTTGACAGAGAGATGTTTTTCCCATTTTGCTTTATATAGGATTTCAGCTGCTCAAAAAATCTGGGTTTCCTTTGTCGTATTTTTCATTTCATAGCGTGCCAAATTGGCCTGCCTGTTAGACTGCAGTAATACGTGCAGAATGTAGTTTAGGATTGTCTTGCTGATATAACCAAGGCCTTCCCTAAAAATGTCCCTTAATGATAGTATGTACCGTAGATGATGATATCCATTTTGCAATTTTACCTTGAGATATTTTATTATTAAATTGTTGGAATATCTATTTTCACAAAGTAGTGAACCCCTCCCCATGTTTCTTTTTCTTGTGCAGATCAGTCATTAATGTCAACCAAGTCAGTGGCAAATACTGTCATTATTAGCATAATTTGTGCACCCCCCCCTTTTTCCTTTTTTTAATGTGTATTCTCACACTCAATCAAACAATCTCACACAAAAAAGAAATACAGACAGAATAGCACAATACTTTGTAATTGTGAGTTGTTGCTTGCTTTTATATCCAGATGATGTGAGGGCTCACGCTCCAGGAAAACCACAAAGCAACTAGCGTGTGGGTGGTGCACCAGTCTAGATTGTAACTATAACAATGTGTGCAGTTAAGGATCCAGTGCAACCCTCCCCATCTCTACTCCAGAAAGACTTATGCTTTTTTGGATTCTTTTTTTATGCCCCAATCATGTTTTTGACCTGTTGCCAATTACCCTAATTAGTTGTGAAATGTCCCAACGGGTTGTTGTGTTTTGCATTACACAACTTTCCCAGTCTTGTTGCCCCTGTCCCAGCTTTTTTAAAACATGTTGTTGACATCAATTTAAAAGTGGACAAATCTCTTTAAGGAAACAACATTTTTCAGTTATTACATTTGATATGTTTTCTTTGTACTATTTTCTATTAGATAAAGGGTTTAAATGATTTGCACATCATTTCAATGGAAATCTTACACAGCATCCCAACTTTTTTTTAAATAGGGTTGTAGATCTTACCTAAAATGTAAAAGCCAATGGGATGTCAGTATCTGATGATAAATGCTTTAAATGTAAAATATGTTATTTTATGTCAAATTGGCTTGATACTGTTTACCATTTATGTAAATAATATTTTTTACTCTGAGAAACTGTAATCTTTACATTTATGCTTACACAGTATTGTACACGGCAGCTCCATTTCATTTATAAGCATTTTTTAAATTGCAGTACTATTTCCAACACTAACAATTATTTGGTTAGTTTTGAACTCAAATAAAACAAAGTATATCGTTTTCTCTAGGTCTAATAATTTTTAAATGACTGCCCTGGCGATTCGTTTTTAGAAAGTTTTCGTTTATTCAAATATCTTGGAAATTTGTTGTGATGATAAACTCTTTAACCCATTTATGCATACTATTGCTTATTACTTTAAAAGATTACTATGCATATGTTTATGTATAAATCAGTCCTGCAGAAACAGACTAATTATCGTCCCTTGAAAATTTATTGGAGGAAAATGATTTCCTTTATTGTATATACATTTAATTTTTATAGTACAGGCAACTCAATCAGAATCTTTTATTAGGGACGTTAAAATGTATACAATGAATTATTATATATAAAAGGTCTTTATTTTAGTATTGAGAACTTAAAAAATTAAATATAATGTTTATGTTATGACATGTTATAATGTAATGTTATGAAATTATTAATCCATTGCTATATCTTACTTTGAATTGCTTTGTAGTATTCCACTTTTCATTTAGTTTTCAAGAAAGTTAGACCTAGTGATTTCTACTCCAAATGAAAGTCTTTTTAAAAAAGCACTGAGACGTTCTCTTAAAAAAAGTAAATTGCTATGTTTGATAGACTCAGTTTTTATCCAGGTGATTTACAATTATGTAATATCCCTGAACAAGCTGACCAGATTTGCCTATTTATGGTATGGATAATTAGGTAATGCAAGTGTGCCTGTTCTAGGATAGTTTAAATACTTGGAACAGCTGGTATTTTTTTTATTTTATTAACAACCGACAGCTTAATGTAAATGGTATGGGTAAACAAATCAACTTCTTGATTTAAAATGCTTCTAATTTTATTTACAGAGACTTATGCCAGTTGGTGACAGTGACTTCATTTTGAAATTTTTTGAAGTGAAATTCGGACTCAACAAAACAACGTGAGTTGCAACACTTTTATAAATAGGACTGACCCAAATATTCAGCATTGAGTGATTAAAGCAATTCAAATAAGTAAGTGCAGTGTTCGCGAAAGTCTGAAACTTCAGTATTTCTTTATATTAATAATATTATTCATGTTCAATAATGTTATTAATTTACAAAGTAACATGAAATAGTTAAATAGTAGTAAGAAATATGGAATGATTTCTTCACCACAGAGACTTTGTGATCAACCAGCTGCTTTGTCAAGAAAGCTTCCAGACCCCCGGTCAGGACTTTTTCCTTCGACTGACTCAAGCATCCGTCCTGCCTTTTTACCTGCTGGTCCTTCTCATTTGTCTTTTGTCAATCCTGGAGACAATCTACAGACGACTCAGGTTAAAAACATCTTATTGTAGACCACAAAATAAGCAGTTTTATGTTCTATGTGTTATTTGAAATACAAACGTTTTTGTAGGTTGTTCAATAATTGCTATTGCTCCATGTTGACAGTGGTGAGCCAATTAAAACCAACCTCATATTGGAAGATGGACGGATAGGAGAGCGCCCGGAGGTCATCTACCATGTTTTCCAAACAATGTTGTTTGGGGCTCTTGCTATGGTCTTTGAGGGGTATGTACCAAAAACCATGATTCAGACCTACTTTCCATAATTTGTTGGACTTTCAGTGTCTTTGTTCACTTGTGTTATTCAACTATGGCTCTCCCGCAGGATTAAGTATTTGTGGACTCCGTACGTCTGCATGTTCACAGCATTCGGTGTGTGTTCGCCAGAGCTTTGGATGACTGTGTTCAGGTGGCTTAAACTGAAGTCCATCCACCCTGTGGTACTGGTGAGTGTAGCATATACTTTTTTTGCCTAAGGCACCAATCACACGATTTCATCTTAATGCTGTTGGACATTTGGAACAACATCCACAAGAAAGTGTTGTTAAATAGTCTTCAGAACTCAGTTCTTCACCTGATTAAAACCCATATGAATGGAAAGCATGCTACCTGAACCATTTCCAAGGGATTATGGATTGAAATCTTGCCGCAGTACAAGTGTTTTGAAAAGTTTAGTTGTTTTCAGAGATCCAGAAGCATGTGCGTCAACCACATAGACAATTGATAGACTATGTTAAAATGTTATTTTAATACAACATTGTCTTTCAGAGGTCACAAGCTATTAGCCATTTAGGCTACAACCTCCTTTATACAGTTCACTGGCAGTTTATTAGGTACCACCCTGTTCATGGTAATAGGTGTGTGTACCTCATACACTGGTCACAGTGTGTGGTCATAATATGAATGTAAAACATTGTTATTGCTTGCTTCACCCGAACAGGCCTTGATATTGAGCACAGCAGTTCCAACCATAATTGGATTCAGTTTATGGAGAGAGGTGAGGTTTGTGTAAATTACAGTATTGAGCTTAGAATCCTAATAATTGTGACACTTGTAACATATTTAATTGGCATCTTCCTTTTAGTACTTTCCTCATGTCATAGCTGAACTCTCAGAGTTACAGGAATTCCATGACCCCGATACAGTTGAGCTAATGACTTGGATTAAGTGAGTAATCTGCCTCAGTGCCTCTCATACAACTGATGTAATACGCTCAAACCACATATGACATTGACTTGAGGGTCACACTGTATATCGTCATCAACACATTTCTTCATCCCTCACTGCCTCTATTTTTCTGTCCTCCCATGATCTGTTCCTGACTTCTCTCCCAGGACACATGCCCCAATGGCAGCAGTGTTTGCAGGCAGCCCACAGCTGTTGGGTTTGGTGAAGCTATGCTCCGGTTGGGCAGTAACCAGTTTGCCTCTCTACTCAGACATAAACCTGCTGAGGAGGAGTGAAGATGTAAGTTGGTCTATCTAAATTATATGGGGTTCACTTGGAGTGGGATTGAACTGAAGAAACATGTTACAAGTTCCAATAGATGATAAACATATCTTCCCATGAAAATAGACATATCAGGTGTACGCAATGAGGTCCGCGGAAGATGTCTACAAGATTCTGTCACTGCACAAGACAAGCTACGTTATCATTGAAGAGTCTCTGTGCAACGAATACCATAAGGGGTGCAGGATTAAAGACTTGCTGGATATCGCCAATGGCCATGTTCGTGTTACACACCACTCCCTATGCAGCAATTATAAAAAATAAATTACTCACTTATAAATATAGTTTATATAAACATAGACTTTATGCAGTACATGATAGTGCTTTCTTGCAAATACATTTTGTTTGTTGCCTTCTGTCCTATACAGGTGGTGTATGATAAAGGCGAGATCTACTCCTTCTCCAAACATGGGCGATTTTGTCATGAGATTAAGATGAACTACTCACCCTACACCAACTACTTCTCAAGGGTTTTCTGGAACAAGTCCTATCACATCTACAAAGTCAACTCTGTCATCTCCTTCCAATATTGAAAAAAGCTTTCCTGGGCCAAGACTTTTTCTTTTGTATTTACAGTGTCTGTTTTCCTAATTACAATATACAACCCCTTTGCAGTTAGTGTTAGTAAAGGTTTTTTAAATGAAGTTTTGCACAAGAAATATTAAGTCGCCCTGACTCTTCATTCAACATTCTGTTTCCCTCTTGACAACCTACGGCAAGCATTAAAGGTCACAGGTCCACCATTTTCTTGTCATGTCTATCTCTGAATATTGACAGTCATGCAGTGTTTGTTTTAATGGTTGCTTAGTTTTTTGCTTTCTGTGTGTATCTGGCTATGCTTTCCTTTTTGCTTCTGTGGGATATAATGGAGGAGTGGATAAGGATGAGCCATGTTGCTTTTCAATCTTAAAATCAAATAATCTGAATACCTAGTCTTGATCTAAAATGTTAAACGTGTCTATTCCTACCTGTTTGAAAAAGAATATCAATTATTTAACTCAATGCATTTGTCTGAGCAGTTAGTATACATTTATTTCAGTTGACATGAAATGTAATCCAGTATTTGTATTATTTACTTTGTAGATAATTTCTTCATCTTTATCAACAATACTTTCTCCCATCTATATGCTACTTTAGGCTACTAGTGTGCCACTCTACATTGCTATCTTTGTTTTCTTGCTTTTTTCAGGACCGTGTAATGTTGGTTAATAATAATTGCAAAGATTATATGAAGTCTATACACTGTTTTTAAAATATTTAACCCTAACCATATCTTTGCTGAATTCAGATTCCTAGCAAATCTGCTGTGATGTTTTTTTCCAGAAATGAAAAGCAAAGAACACTCCGTGACCTTTTATAAGTTTTATCTTAGTAGAGTCTGTAGTAGCTATTCTTGACCTGTTTGGTCCTTCAAATGTCTTCAGCTGCCATTATGCCAAACTTAACCCTAAGTCAACCAACACACATGTTTATGTTGTGTGCCTTTTTTGTGTGTCTTTTCTAAAGTTCATAGTATTAACACATTCAACTGGCTAGTATGTCAGCTGGTACCCAGCCCCCAGTTGGCTGTGTATTGAAATGAAATGGGGTTGGTATCAATTTACCTTTTTCTCAGCAGTGTCAGTAGGAAATATGAACCTAAGATTAATTGAATTGTCAGTCATGTGGCTCACAGCATTATTTCTGGATAGGATTCACATAAGGGTGCATGAGATATTTATCGTTAAAGGCAACTGTTCAGACAAACGTCAGAATGATCATCAGTGTCCCAAGGGCAAACAAATATGGTTTATAGCCACCAATCCCACCACAATAAACATCAACACCTCCACTGAAATAAAAAATATAGTAGAACCCAAATGTTTCCAAATGAATTTGGGATGCTGTGTAAAATGTAAATAAAAACAGAATGAAATGATGTGCAAATTATTTAAACCCCAAATTCAATAGAAAATAATATAATAAATTAGACATTTTATTGGTTCTTGAAAAATGCACCGATACGCCATAACATGGCTACTGGTAGGTGAAGTAAATTACACTGATTATCTCGTCATCATGGCACCTGTCAGTGGGTGGGATATTAGGCAGCAAGTGTCCTCAATGTTGATGTGTTAGTAGCAGGAAAAATGGGCAAGCTTAAGGATCTGACAAGGGCCAAAGTGTGATGGCTAGACACCTGGGTCAGAGCATCTCCGAAACTGTGTAGATTGATTGGTATTCACCAGTGTACCACAGAATGGGCAGGTCTGCCATTGGTGCCCTGTTCTCTTTACAGACGAGAGTAGGTTCACACTGAGTGCATGCGATAGACGTGAAAGCGCCTTGGTGAACATTATGCTGCCTGAAACATCATCCATAATGAGCAGTTTTGCGATGGGTTAGTGACCTTCTGGGGAGGGGGACTTTGACATGCTTGCCAACGGTATCATGGATGCAGTTTGGTTCCAGGATTGTCAGACCTTAAGCTGGTGCAGTGGGCCCTGGATTCCTCCTGGTGCCAGGCCTCATGTGACCAGAGAGCTTAGGCAGTTCCTGGATGATGAAGGCATTGATGCCATTGACGGTCCCTCACGTTCCCGACACCGGAATCTAATTGAGAACCTCGCTACATCTAACACTGGCATCCGGGATGAGATCCCCCAGGACACCACCCGCCGTCTAGGATGGCATTCAGGGGCCATAAACAACAAACTCATTATTAGTTGCCGTGATGAAATTCATGAAAGTGAGAACAGCCTGTGATTTCAATTGTTTACTTAATTTTCGGTTTGTATTTTAATCACAATCGGTTGGTGATTTTGTTTTCCATTTACTGTTTTTACATCATTTCATTCTCAACGAATTACACAATGTACAGTAAAGATTTTGATGGAGAAGGAAGGGAAAGGTAGTATATATTACAGTCACAGTCAAAATAACTCATGAGGGGTTATGATACTAGTTAATAACTGTCAACTTAAATGTAAAAACTGCTATTAAAGATTAACTTGGTAAATGGATAATCCTTAACTAAGGACTAGATGATAAACAGATATGGCTAGTTAATATATATGTTCTGAACAAATACGATCCACAATTCTTTACTTAAATTCACACCAACATTAAAAGATACAAAATATTCATAAGAAATATTTTCTCTGCAGCCTCCGCTACTCCTCCTAAATGAGGATAACTGTAAAGATTTTTTCCCAGAAAACAAAGTCAAATCAACAAATGCACAAAAAGAACAAGGGACTTCTGGAGGCTATTAGATCATTTCAGACCGAAAAGTCTCCATGGCCTGATGGTGATTTAGATTTTGTACTGTAATGTTCAGTAATAAGGTCATGTCACCTCAAAAAATTATGGATTTTAATGGCACGTTTCCTGTAGTTACTGATTTTCAACTTTAATTTACCAGGACATTGCCTAGGAAGGTTGCCTTTCAGTATGATAAAACACCAATATACTTTGCAGAGTATGGCAACAACTTGATGTACCATATTGTATATCCAACTATATGTAAATGGCCAACTGACCAACTAAAATCTGATTAACTTCAACATTGCTCAAATGTAATTCACTTGATTTATTTGTTAAAACCTGTACACACGTACCTCACTGAATAACCATCTGACTACTGGGAATAACACATTTCACGCATGTAGGTTTACTGTGTACAAAAGGTTAATTATTAGAACATTTATTTTAAACCACAGAAATAAATGTATATTTTCCCCAGCCATTTCTCAGTTTTCATCTAGAAGTACAGCTTGGCCATAGCTTGCAGAAATTTCTTCTTCCTCTTCTGGGCTGCCAGCTGCAAAACTTCCTCTGGGTTACTGGCATTCAGCTCTGTCTGTCCAATTGCCTTGATCTGAAGTGGGATTAGATTGTGGTTCAGCAGTTCCTAAAGGCAATTCCTAAACATATACCTAGGTCAGGGCCTATAGCCAAAGAAGCTCAGCGTAGAACTGCTGATCTACAACCGTATTTAGCCTTTTCTATGATAATACAAGATATCAGATCTTAAAACAAACACTCTGATATAGGCCATGTACCGATGCACTTTGCAATAAAGAATCTCTATTAAGAGTCCAACATTAGGAGCTTTCAATTCAGACCTGCTGAACTGGCAAGTAACTACTTTTTTCAATGTAAATACATGACTTACCGCAATTAGTCTCTTCTCAGTCTCGCCCCTTTTATGGTGGATGTCTGCATTTATGCGGTCAAGAACAAAACTGACTATTTCTTGTGCTTCCTAAAATATGTGCTATGTTAAGTTTGCTACACCATAATCCAAATCTTTTCACACTTGGTCAAAGAAAATCACTAAATGAAAGGATACATGTAAGATATTCAAGGATGGTGACATCCCAGATGTAGTCATAGAATGAATCCATGGCATCGTGACTGTAATAAGATGACACAATTAGGCCAACATTTGTCTTTCCAGGCTATTAATTAATCAGGAGTTCCATGCATGCACCATACCTGTTCTGTTCTTGAAGAGCTTTGAATGCTGTCATGTAGTCCACCTCCCTTAAAAACTGGCAAAGAACAGCAACCTAATCAGCAAAACAACATGGTCAAAGCCTTTAAAAACTTTCAAAACAAAATGTTGACATAAGCGAATAAGAACTGTTATGTTTCTGGAGGGAGAAAGTCTGACCTGTGTGTGACAGTTCAGCATTGAACAGCACTTTATCATTCTCTTCAGGACCTAAAGAGAAAAGACTGGGGTGAAGCCAAGATTGTTTGGTGATTCAAACAAGACTGCACCAACAGTTGAAGTTGGACGTTCACATACACCTTAGCAAAATACATTTAAAGTCAGTTGTTCAATTACAACATTTATTCTCAGTAAGAATTCCCTGTCGTAGTTCAGTTAGGATCACCACTTCATTGTAAGAATGTGAAATGTCAGAATAATAGTAGAGAATTAATGATTTCAGCTTTTATTGCTTTCATAACATTCCCTGTGTGTCAGATGTTTACATACACACTATTAGTATTTGGTAGCAATGCCTTTGAATTGTTTAATTTGGTTCAAATGTTTTGAGTAGTCTTCCACAAGCTTCCTACAATAAGTTGGCCCATTCCTCCTGACAAAAATGGTGTAACAGGTTTGTAGGCCTCCCTGCTCGCACACCCTTTTTCAGTTCTGCCCACACATTTTATATAGGATTAAGGTCAGGGCTTTCTGATGGCCATTCGAATAACTTAACTTTGTTGTCCTTTTGCTACACCTTGTGAAGTATGTTTGCTTGGGGTCCATTTGAAAGACCTACTGGTGACCAAGCTTTAACTTCCTAACTGATGTCTTGAGAAGTTGCTTTAATATATCCACATATATTCCCTTCCTCATGATGGTGTCTATTTTGTAAAGTGCACCAGTCCCTCCTGCAGCAAACCACCAACAAAATATAATGCTGCCACCAATGTGCTTCAGCATGCAGGCCTTCCCATTTTCTCTCCAAACATAACGAGGGTCATTATGGCCAAACACATTTTGTTTCATCACCCCAGCGGACATTTTCTGAAAAGTTTAATCTTTGTCCCCATGTGCAGTTGCAAACCAGTGTTGCTTTTTTAATGGCGGTTTTGGAGCAGTGGCTTTTTCCATTGCAGGACTGGAGCCCTCAGCAAAGAAAATCAAAATTGCTCAGGCCGAGGAGACCACTCCTACCATGTCGCCCCCTCGTCATCTCATCCACCGAAGGAAAAGTGCGGAGGCAATTTCTTCGTTGTTGCCCCTATAACCACGAAACTGGAGAATATATTTCATGAGAGCTCGCCGTGATTGCACGTCAGTCGCCAAGTTGCAGGCTCTGCCCCTGCACGCTGCTCCATCAGTAAAAGCAAAAAGTACAAAACTGTCTGGTGCCTAGACATGCATACCCTAGTCAAAATTAAAATGGATGTGCGAGTAAATTGATTTAACATGTGTTTTATAATATAAATGAATACCCAGTATCCACCAAAGATCGTTATCCACCCTGTTAATTAAGATTAATTGTTTTGTTGGCTAGTTGGCCACTGTATTATTGTTAATACTTTTTAGTTAAAAGAAAGGTGTAGATTTTGGGACACAAAAACATCGAAGTGTAGATTGTTTATCTCGTCATCATGGCACCTGTCAGCAGGTGGGATATATTAGGCAACAATTAAACATTTTGTCCCCAATGTTGATTTGTAGTAAGCAGTAAAATGGGCAAGTGGATCTGAGCAACTTTGACAAGGGACAAAATTAGATGGTCTAGTGGGGTCCATGCCTCGACGGGTCAGGGCTGTGTTGGTGGCAAAACGGGGACCTACATTATACATGTGGTTATGGCTGATTAGTGTATTACAATGAACTAGTAATAACTACTGTTATTTTAACTTGTTATTGTTAATTCCTCATTTTTTTTTTTTTGATTAATTTGTATTTATATTATTTTATATATTAAGTCTTTAATAAATTGTCTGTCTTGCACTAAAAGGTGAATTTATTCATTCTAATGTATTAAATGACTAGTGTTGAAACAGTTGAATTAATGTTAATTAAGTGGGGGAGCCCCCTACTTTATGTAATCTCTTATATAAATATATTGATTTATCATTTACCCTTAAAGTGCGATTGACGCAGATTTGCATCGAAATCGCACCCATTACATTTCTATTCATATCTCCAGATTGGTTAAAGATAGAAGCCTACGTTTCTTCCACATTGTAGGGGACAGTTTTCCGAAACGAATGACGTGTCGTATGTGTATTTCTGTAAAGCAGAAGCCTTCCAAATCTCGACCACAAAAACACAAACGTAAAAAAAACTAAAAAGCGTACCTGTTACATTTCTATTCATATCTCCGGACAGGTTAAAGATAGAAGCCTACGGTTCTTTACATGTTGCAGGGGACTGTCTGCCGCAAAAAATAATAATAATGTTGTTTATCTATTTCCGCAAAGAAGCCTTCCATGTCTCTACCAAAATTTCTTACAGGCCTTTAGAGGCAATTTTGCGTTGAAAAGCGCACCTGTTACATCTCGTTTGTGTATTTCCATAAAGCAGAAACCTTCCAAATCTCAACCACAAAAACACTATTTCACGATTCCATAAAATCAAGATTTTTTTTCAGGGGTTAATCTGATCTTTGATTTTTGTATAAAATGTTCCATCACACTGATATAGGGACCCAAAATTAATTGGTTGATATTTTACAGTTTTCAGCAGAAATAATGCAGACTTTTGGTATATTATGTCACATTTTCAAACAATAAACAATTTGTAGTGGTTTTGAACTCCTGGGGATGTCCAAATGTGAAATAAAAACCCTACCTGTTGTATGTGTGTTATGTGCTTCCTAATAAAAACAATTACATGTCAACATACGTTTTTTTTATATTCTCTTTACACATTTTCACAAAAATGCTCATTAAGTCTTCTCAAACAATGTTATTTATTCATCCTTTTTCAAGTTAAGGATTTTCAGAATCCACAATATAAAGGACATCATTCTACCATAAAGGATGACCTCCTGAGAGGTCAAAAAGGTCAAGATAGTGCCTGGCGGATTTTGAAATCCCAAAAAGCCTTATACCTTTAAGGGTTAAAGCCACCCTAACTCCTCCTACAGTTCTTGTACTACTACAAAATGTAGCGTTTCCGATTGCATTGCTATCGTTTTGTGGAATGTTTGTTGCAAGGTTTAGTAAATATTTATGTTTTCGTGGCAAAAAACATAGCCGCACTGGCCGAAGGGTAGTTAGCCACACTGAACGTCAACAAACTTTCCAGAATGAAATCTGAAGTTTGCAAGTAATGCCAGGACTGTTTATAGAGTGACAATAATGAAATGGCACTGACTTCAACCATGGAAATTACTTTGTCAAAGGTAAGTGTAACACAGATCACATAATGAAGAAAACGTTCTGTGAAATTTAAAAGGATAGTTACGTTAGTTACAGTCAATCAGGATTCCACAAAGTGTTATGTCCCG
Source organism: Novumbra hubbsi (assembly GCA_016801125.1). Lineage (NCBI taxonomy): Eukaryota > Metazoa > Chordata > Actinopteri > Esociformes > Umbridae > Novumbra > Novumbra hubbsi. The sequence goes on along the minus strand of JACXGK010003033.1, from coordinate 7,522 downwards.
CCCCTGGATTACAGATTGAAGTTGCTAGTGAGACACTTAATTTTAGCAAGCCTAACTAAATTGATTTCAATATACTGAACCAAGTATTACAATAACTATCTGAAGAATTAAGAAATATCTTAAAGAAAAAAAAAAAAAAAAAAAAAAAAAACGCATTTTTGTTGTAAAGAGACTGTTTATTCGTCTTTGTTAGCAGACCACTTGGTGAGTTAAATTGAATTTTAAGGCTGATATCTTGACGTGGCGCTAGCGGGCCAATGCTTACTTTACCCCATGTTAGTAGATGTAAATTGTGCACTTGACTCAATGAGAAATTCGGTAGCACAGTGCTTACATGTACAGTGTGATGCCATTTCAATTAAAGATACCATTGTTGTAGTTCACAACAAATTTTATATTTCCCACATATTTTCTGCTGTTAGGTATTTTATCCATGAATCAAATTTAAGTGTTGGCCTGTTCATCCTATGCACAGGTCAGGTTTTTATATTGGATGTTTGATGGTGAGCCTACCTTCATCTAGATGTTTCTTTGGACATGGACCCGGTTAAGAAGACCTAGTGCTTAGGAACATTTCATTTTGTTCATTGTGTGTGTGTGTGGGATCTGATCACCCCATCTGTGTGCTAGGACAGTTGTGTGAACGTTTTGTAATCAGAATGTTGTACTTGCATATTTTGATTTATTTTAAGACGTTCAACAGTGGGAAAATAAGAGTGGTGCACCAGGTGATTGTTAAACAAATTGTAATGGCTTATAAATGAAATTAATTTGTTCATTTTCAGTTATTCATTTATATCTATGATACATTTTGAGTATACGTATATTTTTACAACTAATATAATTACACTTCCTGGTCTCTAATTTGTTGTATAACATGCTCACTGCTCCCTCCGAGCCTTGTGTGTTCCATTGTGCGTTTAGTGTGCTAGACTAAGCATATACTACATAAGGCTGAAGTTATTCTGCTACCTATTATTCAGTCTTTTTCAGGTAGCTAGCTAATTGGACAAATCTTTGTCTTTGTATTTGGGAGATGGCCAGCTAAATATTGGGGGATAATAAGTGTTAATTTACTGCCAGTACACTGCTGAACACCGGACACAGCAGCTGCGACAGCAACTCCACTTTACAATTTCCTCTGAATTGTACCTTTTCTAGTGTTATTACTATTATAGCTGCATCCTACTTTTATATTGACCGAGAATCGTATACGAGACCAAGATGACATGCAAAATACTACTAATAGCAAATTGCAATAGTAAAAATAATATATATTTTTTGGCTGGTAAAAAATCTGGCTGGCTGGTAAATATTTTCATCTACCAGCCACCTTGGCTGGTAAGCCAAAAAGGTAATTTTAGACCCTGCTTGTGTACTATTGTTTGTACAGTTGAACGTGGTACCTTTAGGAGGAGGCCTACAATTCTTTGAGGTCTTTTAAGCTTAGACCATTTATTTTTTTCTGAGGCTGTTGATTTTCCTAGGCTTCAAGCAAAGTTTGAAGGTAGGTCCTGAAATACATCCACAGGCAGACGTCCAATTGACTCAAATTATGTCAACCAGCAATCAGAAGCATCTAAAGCCATTAAATCTTTTTTGTGGAATTTTCTAGGCTGTTTAATGGCACAGTCAACTTGTGTACAGTGGGGCAAAAAAGTATTTAGTCAGCCACCAATTGAGCAAGTTCTCCCACTGAAAAAGATGAGAGAGGCCTGTAATTTTCATCACAGGTACACTTCAACTATGACAGACAAAATGAGAAAACAAAATCCAGAAAATCACATTGTAGGTTCTTTAATGAATTTATTTGCAAATTATGGTGGAAAATAAGTATTTGGTCACCTACAAACAAGCAAGATTTCTGGCTCTCAGAGACCTGTAACTTCTCCTTTAAGAAGCTCCTCTGTCCTCCACTCAATATCTGTATTAATGGCACTTGTTTGAACTTGTTATAAGTATAAAAGACACCTGTCCACAACCTCAAACAGTCACACTCCAAACTCCACTATGGCCAAGACCAAAGAGCTGTCAAAGGACACCAGAAACAAAATTGGAGACCAGCACCAGGCTGGGAAGACTGAATCTGCAATAGGTAAGCAGCTTGGTGTGAAGAAATCAACTGTGGGAGCAATTATTAGGAAATGGAAGACATACAAGACCACTGATAATCTCCCTCGATCTGGGGCGCCACGCAAGATCTCACCACGTGGGGTCAAAATGATCACAAGAACGGTGAGCAAAAATCCTAGAACCACACGGGGTGACCTAGTGAATGACCTGCAGGAAGCTGGGACCAAAGTAACAAAGCCTACCATCAGTAACACATTACGCCGCCAGGGACTCAAATCCTGCAGTGCCAGGCGGGTCCCCCTGCTGAAGCCAGTACATGTCCAGGCTCGTCTGAAGTTCGCTAGAGAGCATTTGGATGATCCAGAAGAAGATTGGGAGAATGTCATGGTCAGATGAAACCAAAATATAACTTTTTGGTAAAAACTCAACTCGTAGTGTTTGGAGGACAAAGAATGCTGAGTTGCATCCAAAGAACACCATACCTACTGTGAAGCATGGGGGTGGAAACATCATGCTTTTGGGCTGTTTTTCTGCAAAGGGACCAGGACGACTGATCCGTGTAAATGACAGAATGAATGGGGCCATGTATCGTGAGATTTTGAGTGAAAACCTCCTTCCATCAGCTAGGGCATTGAAGATGAAACGTGGCTGGTTCTTTCAGCATGACAATTATCCCAAACACACCGCCCGGGCAACAAAGGAGTGGCTTTGTAATAAGCATTTCAGGGTCCTGGAGTGGCCTAGCCAGTCTCCAGATCTCAACCCCATAGAAAATCTTTGGAGGGAGTTGAAAGTCCATGTTGCCCAGCAACAGCCCCAAAACATCACTGCTCTAGAGGAGATCATTGCCAACAAAGCGTATACAACAAAGTATTGAGATAAACTCTTGTTATTGACCAAATAATAATAATAATTTGCAATTAAATTCATAAAAAATCCTACAATGTGATTTTCTTTTCACATTTTCTCTGTCATAGTTGAAGTGTACATATGATGAAAATTACATGCCTCATCTTTTTCAGTGGGAGAACTTGCACAATTGGTGGCTGACAAATACTTTTTTGCCCCATTGTATATAAACTTGTGACCCACTCGAATTGTGATATTGTGAATTATAAGTGAAATTGTGTCAAGCACAAAGTAGATGTCCAAACCAAAACTAATTTCTTCACGTGAAATTTGTAGAAGAGTGGGGAAAAATGGTTGGCAAAAATGGTGGAATAAATTTGCTTTAATTACTTCAACCTTTTCCAAATATTCCCTATTTCCCCCAGAGCCCCATCTGCCATGTTCAGACATAGTAAACTACATATGGACTACTAGGGTTGCATTTGAGGCCCCAGTAAGAAAACATCACTGTTTCTCTACCTGGTCATTGTAGATATCTGGAGCCACAGCCTTGGTGAAGAAGTCGGAGCCAACTGTCCCTGCCTGGAGGTAAAAATGCAGCGCAGCAGAATATAGGTTGGTCACTGGAGGAAGGATGAAATGGTGGACATTATTTGACTGGACAGATAGCTATTTATTAAATTTTTACTGTTTATTTTTTTTGGTCAAGCTACTCTGAGATTAACCTAAACCAACACACCGGATACAACTAGCCCTCGGTTATGTTCTTGCACCACAATTTGCAAGTTGCTTACCAAAGTAAATGTCAGCCTGTGTGATGAGCCAAGACTGGTTGTTTGGGTTCAGTGTAAGTGCATGAGTCACAATCTCTTTAACTGTCACTGCCACTGCCTCCACATCCACCGCCTGCATGCTACAAGAAAAATATTATAAAGCAGCCTTAAGTAAATAGTCTTGATAAACAGTTAGTTTACAAAAAGTAAAAAAACATTTAAAGGGGACACATTGTGTCAAGACACTACTTTACTTACTAAAATGACAATGTATACTTGCTACAAAAATGTTTAATCTGTTTTTAGTAAAAACATATGCAATAAGCAACAAGTTTTTATATAACAGATGTGTTAGTTTCTATAGAACATTTTCACAATTCTAATTATTAGCTGTTGTCACATGGGTGTAAAAAAATCCCAAAAGAAAACATGATGCCCGACAATTTTTTACTTGATGAAAAGCCACAATTAATACAGGCTGGCAACTAAGAATACCATTGAGCAACTAAAAAGAACCAAAACAGTTGTTTATATACTTTGCCAAGGTTGATGGCCAAATGGCAAGGTGTTCTGCTGTCACTTCATTGACAATATCATCCTGTTGAGAGAAGCAAATGTTTTCAACCATGAATGAACATGTTTGTTATAGCAAACTCCTGTGTGAGGAAGGGATTGTAATCTGCAGATGGCTGAATTTACCCGCACTATGCCATGAAACCTCACAAACAGCGAGATGAGGGTGGTCAATACGAGTGGCTCCCGAAGCTTCTTGACAAAAGTGATGAATCTGCTCCTAAAGAAATAATACAGGAAATGTCAACAAGAAGATGATGTATTTGCCTACATCTTCATTATGCACAAAGACAATTGTGACACTGAACAATAATACACTGTTCAGTCATACCATTATGACCACTAACAGGTGAACTGAATAACACTAATAATCTTGTCATCATGGCACCTGTCAGTGGCTGGGATATATTTGTCAGCAAGTGAAAACTGTGTCCTCAAAGTTGATTTGTTACAAGCACGGAAAATGGACAAGCGTAAGGTTCAGAACGACTTTGACAAACGCAAAAGTTTGATGGCTAGACTATTGGGTCAGAGCGTTTCCAAAACTGCAGGTCTTGTGGGGTGTTCCCGGTCTGTAGTGTAGTGTAGTGTACTCAGACTATATAAAAAATGGAAAACAACTCAGTACCCAAAGATGCCATTTCCTACTGAGGAAAAAGTTAAGACATCCTATGCCCTAATAGCTGGTATTGTTTTATTGTATGAACAGTAATTCAGTAATATATTAAAATTGCAAGTCTGACTTATATTTTATTTTCAGTTTACTAACATTACTTACAATTTCCCAGTTAAAATGAACATTTTATCAGAATAAACATGTTGGTTTATTCTGATACTTTTCAACTGGGAAACCTAGACATCGTCTATGAGCATTATCATGTTTCTCTTACATGGCACATATTTTGTAGTAAACATTGACCATCACTGTCTAGTTTACCTTTGCAGGATGCCCATGTTGGATTCTCTCTGTTTGATGAGGCTGACACGTCCATCGCTATTTCTCTTGTGCTGGTTGGACACACTGCAGATTTGCACAACAACCTCCCACAACTCTTTGGCTGTACGCCGGCTCTCTTTAGGACCGGGGAGTTCTTTACAGGTAGAGGCCAGAAGCTGACCCAGCTATTAGGTTCAAAAAGTGTGCCAAGGAAATAGAGAAATTGCAGAAACATTTTAAATGAAGGATTTACCTGACCATAATTAACAGAATACATAACTTAAATGACCGTCAAGTAATATTGTAAGGTCCTGTCCATAGGGATGGTCTAGGTGTGCAAGTGAATGGCTGAATGCAGGGATGCCCTCTAGGCATCTCTGGGTTTAGTTTTATTGGTCCCCAATTAGAGGCAGATGCCCTGCGTTGTCTCTAATTTCAGATCCTATTTAAGGTACCCTTCTGTGTCCACAAAGTCAGATAGAAAGTGAGGTATACAATTTTGAGAGGCTTGTACCTTGATATAGGGATTGTTCATAACTAGCTGCTGGGGAACCTGCAGTGTCAGGTACTCATTCTCTCTCCAGTTCAGCATAAAGGCCACACACTCTTCGCCTACTATCTGGCGGAGAGGGAGATCTGGAAAAATAGAAAACATCCATGTTATCCAAAATGTTATCAAATAAAGAGTAATGTCAGTAATTTTAGTATGCTCCCATGCAAATTCTTGTCACCAGGGGAGAATAGCAGATTAGTGGCCATTAGTATATACTTAGGGACCATCAGAGTAGGGTACAACCTTTCAGAAAAATCAGCTTTTGCTAATAAAAAGGCGTAAAAACGAATCATGTCTGAACTTTTTCACCTTTAATAGGACTGTGTAAAGAATATTTAAGTATAAAAGAAAAGACGCAGAGGAAAAAAAAAAAACTGTGTATACACCATTCATAAAAGATGTTATCATGTTGAGATTTAACCGATCACATGCCAAATCATGCACAAAGGTAATCACCTGATATAAACTGAAATGATCCTGATTAAGCTTGTTGTGTACAGCCAATATGGCCAAAAACCACAGCTTTCTGTGGAAACCGCTTAACCCTTTAGATCCCATAGCGGCAGCAGCAAAAAGTTGTTCATCTACTACAGTTATGTTCTCACTGCACTGTTTTTCACAAATTAAATCGAATACCTCCAATATCATCGCAAATCTATCAGTCACAAAGTCGTCAGTCCTTGTGGTCTTGTCATCAAAGCGCAGATAGAGCATGATATCTCAGAATTGTTTATTTTCATTTCGTTCGACCAATAATCATCGGGTTTATACTTTTACTGCCAGTAACACCTCTCAAATAAATTAAACCCACAAATGCTTTCTGCATTTGCATTATTTCGCTTAGCTACCGCTTTCTTGCATTTTCGAATATTTGTCCAGATGTCTGTGTCAATGAAACACTTTAGACTACTCAGTGGACTTTTAATATTATTAGGGTTACTCCATCAGCTATATGCTTTATTTCGTCAGAAGATAATTCTAACGCTCTTCCATGTATATTTTCAATTAGGAAAATATCAAACATTCCGAAATGCCCAAATTAAAGAAAAGGAATATACTTGGAGGGTCGCACAGACCTCCATGTGCTAGCCAACAGTATTCTGACTGCATTGAAAAGTGGGTTTGTCCTTGTGCAGGACAATGCCCGGCCTCATCATGCCAGAGGGTATAGGCAATTTCTGGATGACGAAGATATTGATGCCATTGACTGGCTCTCAAGTTCACCAGACCTGAATCACTTTTTTTTTTTTTACATAGTTCTTGTGTAGTTTGGAGCTGTACGTTAGGTTATTGTCCTGTTGTAGGAGGACATTGGCTCCAATTAACCCTTTACACCCCAGTAGAATTCTAGAATGCTGCTGTAATTTCTTGGGAGTTCTATAAATAAATCATATTTTCTCACACGTTTCAAACAAATAGACATAGCACAATACTAAGAACAAATTAAATTACAAGTTACCTTTGTTTTAAAGAGCACATCCTTATCTTTAATTTGACACCACATTCACGTAACTTTGAATGATTATTTTAGTTAAGATTAGATATTAGATGTGTGTGTGCTATTAGAAGCAAACGGTGCCAGTAGGGCGTATACTCTAAAAGTAGCCAACTGGGGGTCGTAAATGTTAATAAGTACATTCCAGAGGTAGGACTATAAGTCAAGGGAGTAGAAACATGGACATAGAATGTATAGGAGGACAGGTTTATGGCCTTTTAGCTGGACCCACAGATGCAGACAAGGAGGATGGAGACAAGAGCTAGCCA
>JACXGK010003032.1:0-48479 GCA_016801125.1 Novumbra hubbsi | reverse complement strand
TAACTATTGTAAATATATAATAACAATAATATTCCCCTCCCCATAACTGATGTTGTTTTAATCGGAAGGAAATCACACTTCAAATAGAAATAGACTTAAAAAGAACATGAATTTTAAGCGTCCTTATCCTTGAAATATAAAATATTATGATACAAGTACAAGAACATATTTTCAAATATCTCCATAAATCACTACAATATTCAATGTTTAAGAGAAAATTAACAAAATATGAACACAATACCTGAAATAATGCTTGACATGATTGTTTTTTAGATTAATGTAGTAATTATTATCACAATAAAGGCCTTGTCAGTCTAGACGACTGAAACAAGCAGAAGAGGCAGAAAATTAAAACATTTAAAATGTAATAACATATTCCTATCACTTTAATCTACAAGGTAAAGGAATATTTTAAGGAAAACAAATAGAACGTGGATTTGTTCTTACATTTCACTCTCTGTTACTCCTTATCAGATTGGCTTGCAAGTTGTGGAATGTTTTATGGAAAAGTAGTTGTACTGGTTGCTTACGTTTGTGGGCGCTGCCATGTTTGTTTATCCGAATCAATCAAAGATAAAAGTGATAAGATGAGTCACTCTGTGACCAAATCATCTTCCAGACAGATTTGCTAACTGCCTTTTTTGAGATATTTAGTCTGATAGCTTAAGTTGCACTAATTCAGGGCAATGTAAATAAAAATGGCTGTGCATATAGACAGTAATATTTTTTTAAATGGCACAACATAACCTCTAAAAAACAAATTTTCACTGATTGTATTTGTACTAAATATGCAAGAATACAAATTCATAGTCTGTCATTTATAGCTCTGGAAGAAATAAAGAGACCAATGCACTTTTTTCTTTCCTTTCCAAACCAGTTGAAAAGGTACATTTTGATTGAGGAACAAAAGGGTTCAATTTAATTTCAGAAATGTAACATGTAAATGAAAGAAATTATGTGCATTATAGAATCACACTGGGGGCTGTTAAGAGATATTTTAAACATATAGTGGAGGAAATAATTATTTAATCCCCTGCTGATTTTGTATATTTGCCCACTGACAAAGAAATGATAAGTCTATCAATTTAATGGTAGGCCAATTTCACTGAGAAATGTCACTGAGTAAAATGCAAATCAATGTATAACTTTTTTTAAATGAAAATGTTGATTTCTTTGTTGTTACTCAGCCTCTCACAAATAAACCTACCATCAGCAGGGATTCAAGCAATTCATTCCTCTACTGTATGTGTGAAAAGGTTAACTCACAGATCACCCTTCAGATGAGATCACCTTTTTAAATTGTAATTTTGGAGGAGCTTGGCAATTTCAATGTGATGATCATGTGACCTTTTACCTTTATAAGTACCTGCCAGTGATCCAGTGGGGATAACGATGATAATGGCTGGACAGTCTACTTAATGTTTGTGGTCAAGTCCTAGATGTGACATTCTCACAAGTAGTTCTAGAAGAACCCCTTCTTTTGGCCAGCAGTTGAGAATCCAAGCCACTACTTGCTTAAGGGTGAAGCTGATTCTGCCACAAGTAGAAGACAGTGATTAGAAATGTTACTATACATGTAACTTAAATTAAATTGCACAACAATACACACTATAAGAATACACAGTTTGATGTGTTTTGCCCACAAAACTGAACTAATTTTATTACACAACAATCTTTTTTTTTTTAAGTGGGGGAAATTCTGACTGGTGACGAATTAAAAGAGAAACCTAAATCAATGAGTGGAGGAGAATGAAGAATGAAGATGCATCCTTAGAGGCATACTGTATGATACAATTAAGCAATGAACACCCTGACATGCTCTATGACACATATACAAATGCTAAGCAGGCCCAGTTGACCTGGATTTTGGATCAAGATGGCAATAGGAAAGGAGCTAAATTACTTTAAAGGGTTTCATAATTGGGTCTCTTCCAGGATGACAATGTCCCCATTCACATGGCACTAGGGGTCAGTGAACTGTTTGATGAGTATGGAAATTATCTGAATCATATGCTATGACCTTCAAAGTCACCAGGTCTCAACAAAATTAAACACCTATTGAAGATTTCAGCACTCTCCAACATCATCAAAACATCAGATAAGAGAATATCTTTGGGAAGAATGGAGTTCCATCCCTCAAGTAGAGTTACAAAGACTAGTAGAACATATGTCAAGGTGCAATGAAGCTGTTCTGGGGTCTTTGTTTTGTTTTGTCTTGTTCATGGTGGCCCAACACCTTACTGAGACACTTAATGTTTTACCTTTAATTTGTCATACAATGTATTCCATTTAGCAGGTGCTCATTTAGCAGGCGCTCTTTTGCAAAGTGACATGCAGAATATATATATATTAAATTTTTGTAGTCCTATAAATCTAACCAACAGTCATGACATTGTGTTCACTATTCTATAGTCAACCAAGAAAAATACAGAGGAGTTTGATCTTACCCAGGTCCTCCAAAAGAGGCCCTTCATATTTTCTGAGAGCTTCGTAGAACGTAGATATAACTTTTTTTCCTGCTGCTTGTACTGCTCCAAGCAAAATTCTCATTTGTTTTTGAGTGGTAGGACCCTTAGAGATTTTTGCATACATTTCATCCTGGATCATCTTAAGAAGAAGCAGCTCATCAGCAATGCTGTCCACCATCTTCACCCTCTGAATCAGAGCATTTCTGTTCTTTTTCACAAATGCTACAGCAAGCTGGTTCCATTCAGGCACAGCATCTAGGATTGTTGCCAGAAAATAAAATGCAAGGTCAGTGTCAGAGGGATTTCATCAGTGCTATTATGTTCAATAACAACAATTGCTATTGGTCCTTGCAGACTTAAGACCACATTCAGTGTCAATGTGTGAGAAGTACTATTTAAGTAACATTGGAAACAGGGTGAGAGGGCCAGTTATGAACGTATTGTGTTTAAATAGAGGGGCTGTTTGCAAGGGCTTTGAGGTCGTGGGTGGTGGCAGCCATTTCCGCAAACCGACTTTCAGTCCAATGGTAGCGAATTTGGTTGAAACAAGAGGCGAGACAGATTTTGTAGGGGAATTGATTTGTTTAGACAGGTGTTTTCTGTTTTGTAATCTAACCCTAATCTTAAGGTGCCAGTATATTCATGCCTAACCTTGACAATTAGTTAATGTTCATTGTACACAGTAAATGTTATACATAACCAAACAATTATGTTTTGGACCAACAAAATAGAAAAACATTAGGGAGTAATGTAATAGCAAGTCATTAAGACCAATAGCACTGGGGATATTGCCATAGCAATCTTATTATTCGATAAATGTTCATACGGAACGCAACTCCTGAGAGATATTTTGGAATTTTAGGCAATTGAAAATATAACAACAAAACTTAATTAAGCTGAATACAGACGCAAATGTGTGGACAAGGTTAATAAAAACCTGTCTTTTTACTGACCTCCTGGAACTAGTTTTTTTGACACTCTCAGATCATTACTCTCGCTGTCCAAGAGCATAGGTTGGTGTTGCATACTCGGGGGGTCAAGGTCAATGGATGATGTGGTCTTCATTGTCTAGCAACCAATGAGAGAGTTATCAAATAAGAAGTTGTGATATGGTTATTACAACTTCAGTTCAGCATAAAGATGGCCTGTCACAGTTTCATGAGATAAATACAGAATAACTTGGCTTGCATAATTTACAGCAACCATCTTTAACTGCTAGCTTAAAAAGTGGAGACACTTTTCTTTGTCTGATATCTATCTTGCTTACGTCTTTTGATTATTGTGGTCACAATTTTGGGAATCATAATCTGTGACTATTTTGAGATGGATGGCAATAGATTTGATTTGCTGAATGACCGCTGCATTTGAGGATGATAAGTCATATGAAAAATCATGGAATAAGCAATGAAATTAAATAGTTAAGTAACACTAAGTTCAAAAGTAGGGGTCACTTCCTTTTTACGATAGAAAACCCCTATTTTTTGCCCATAAAATTACTTCATAAAGTTGATCAGAAATACAGTGCAGATGTTGTTAATGTTGTATATGACCACTACATGGGCTTAAAGAGGCCCATTATCAGTAACCATCATTTGCAATCCTTAGCATTGCTTAAAACTTTGTGTTGAATAAAGAAGCAATAATACTGGCCTCTTTCAACAATTTTAGTATCTTCCACATCATTGTTTGTGGGTTTTATTGCAGGCTCAGAATGGCCAGAAACACCAGCACTTTCTTCGGAAAGTTGTCAGTCTATTCTTGTTCTGAGAAACAATAACTATTCCATGCCAGACCTTTCCAAGACAATGAAGGCCTCGTACAACATGGTGTACTACTCCCATCAAACTGGCGCTAAGCAGAATAGAAAGAGGTGTAGGAGGCCTCTGTGCACAATTGAGCAAAGGGACACATTTAACATTGTATTTTCTCTGTTTTACTTAAAGATTGCTTCACGGTTACCCCATTTGCATCTGATTTAACACATTGATGGGGAATCAGGTAAGTTTGCATTTCATGATATAAAAATGCACATTTAGTTAGTTAGTGTAAAAAAGCAATAATAAGTCTAAACATTATTAATTTAAACCATATATTTGTTGCATTTTAACAGAAAGCTACCACAAATTAATAATACATGATAATACTTTACACAATACTAAATGATGAATTGTCCAGGTCCATTTTATCCTGAATTCTACTAGTAAAAGGTCAGATGGTTTTCTACACCTTATGTTCATACAGCACAGGTTGGAAAGCCATTTTAAACCGGTTGCCTTTTGAGATTTGTTTATACATATTATGGCCCAGGATTCAAAAATAAACCTATAGTCATAACTTTTAGTTTTTGTTTATTGCAGATGGAAACATAGTGATACTGCCTATCTTTGTTCCGAGAACGTTCTCAACACCGTAACCTTCGGAGAACATTCAAAGAAGATGTCCTGAACATTTATAAATGTGGTAAACCCCCAAACAACATGTAGAACAACAACATTTCATCTCCCCATGCTCTTAACTATTTGACTTTTGGCCAAACCCAGAAGAACAGCAGATTAAATTACTACAAAAATCCAGTGCCTTGCAAAAGAATTCAGACCATAGACCAATTCTCTTATACTGTACTACTAAAATAACAAATTGTACACAGAATTTTAATTAATTATATTATAAATAGGTTATTATAGCATAGGTTTTCTGCAACCACACTTTCAAATTAGTTTTTTGGTTTGTGAACTTTTGTCCTTTTGCATGTTCTCTGGCAGTATTTCCCTATATTTTGCTCCATCCCACAGCTTGATGCTGCCACCATCATGCAGTACTACACTGTAGGGATTGTTTGTCTAAAGGTTTTAGCAGTGTTTTGGTCTCTTCTGACAACAATGGGTCACTCTCATGCCTCCTGGCTAACTCCAGACGTGTCTTCAGATGACACCTTTTGACTAACCCCTTATTTCTTCCCACCCTCCCATGTAGTGTTATGCAGAGCTCTTGATATGGTTGACTGGTGCACCCCTAAACCACATAACTCTGTAGTTCAGCACTGCCCTATCCTGGTCTTGGAGATCTACCATGTTTTAGGTTTTCTGTCCAATCACTGTCGATTTTTATCCATTTAATGATTAGAATCGTGCTTGAGAAGGTTGTGTGAGATTGTGAAAATTAATGTAGTAAAACTTGGAACACAAGAAATTTAACAAAGGGCAATATAATGTAATGCCCATTTCTGTTATTTTTCAGAAAGCACTTGTTTAAGCTCTGAATTTGAGGGACAAACTCTTTATTGGAATTGCCTAAGTGGTGTGTTGCGGATTTAACTTTCAACAATTTATTGATTCAAATGTACTCACTGGCATATCCAAACACTTGCATATTGCCATGTAACCTTTTTCAAATGTGTGTTTTACTTTATCTTCTGTTCTCTCATTTTCTTTCAGATACTGTGGAATTTTTTACACTGAAACTAGACTAACAACATGCTTAAGATTAATAGAGGCCATTTTTCTGCAAGATGCACGCTTACACAAATAACCTTTCCGGCTCGCTCTGCTTAACAGAAAAACACATATATAAGAGGAAAACGAAAGGAGACAGATGCATCCTGTTGACGCTGAAGTTGACACTCGAGTTGACCTTCAATGTTGAGGCACCAGACAGACACACACACATACGTAAAGCATTGACTATCATATAGAGCATTAGACCACCCTAGAAACAGAGCCAAATAAGGATACAGAATAAGAACGATTGAATCTGATTGGAACAATGCTTGCTACGCCTAGTCTCCTGCACTCTTTTTATACTGATGTGAGACTACCCCGAACAGACTTGTGTCGACTTGATCTTCTCCAAAACGGACTCGGGGGGAAACAGATGGTTTCAACAATACATAGCCTGACCAATGATAATTTAACAGTGGGATTAAAAAAAAATCCTCCCAAAAAAAAATAATTTTAACTTACAATTTTTGATTGAGTTTCAGTGCTGTTAAAAAAATCTAATTAAACAACAATTATCTGTTATCTAGTAACATTGAGAATTGATTTAGAATTTTGAAAACCTTATTTAGCTACTGCATGTATGATTGTATGTTATGACATTTATGTTGAGGAGTTACCATTGTTGGCCACTGTATAAGAAAAAAGGATGTCAAGGCTACATGATGAAATACTTTCAATCTAAATTCCTATGATTGAGATGTAAAGGTTAATTAACTCTCCACCAACATACCTGCTTCTTTCCATATACAGACTTAAACAGACATGCAGCCATTGCAGTCGAAGTGAATGGTGCTGTACTAGAGCAGTCCATGAACTCCTTAATCTTGTTATAATCTTCAGTGATGTCATCTGCATTACAGAAAGGATTCAAGAGAAATTACAAAAACGTATTGATGACTGGAGCTACATGTAGCTAAACAATTTATTGTTCTAGTTTTCATACTTACACTTTTTCTTTTTTTAAGATATACTTGTTAGTATTTTTTATGCTTCATTGGGTGGACAGATAGTGGTGAAAGAAGGAGGAGAGTGAAAAGAGCAGTGGGCCAGCCATGACCCCATGCTGCTGCAGTATATGTGTACTGGAGGCAGTGGCCTAGACCACTGTACCACTCTACACCATGACTTGTTGAGTTCGGACTAGTGCTCCATTTGACTTAAGGCCAGACACCACCCGGTAAATGTTTTTTCCTTTACTCCTATCAGACTGAAACGTAACCAGTTGAAAGTATGCATAAATAAAATATATGTCAATTTATATATTAAACATTTTATTTAAGTACTAAAGTGCAAAAGAGGCAAAACATCATTAAATATCAGCTAATTTGCATATTAAGTGAATCAACATATTACGCAGAATGTTTGTTCTTCAGGTTTGTTTTTCTATTGTGATAAGACGCCCCATATGGAACAGTTAATCAAAATATTATGTCTGTACATAATTTAAGATGTATGTACATTTATATGTGATAGATGAATTTTTTTAGAAAATGACACTTATTAACTATCTTGTTTAATTTAGAAAATGACACTTACATTCTAAATGAATTCTAAATGAAACAAGTTAGAAAAACCTTTGAACATGTGTGTGGAAAATTAAATTTACCTTTTTGAAAACTGGAATACATTTTCTGGCACATGTCATGTTGATAAAAAGGTAGATAGGCTAAAGTAATTTCTTCCCAGAAAAATTACTAATCTTTTAGCACAAAACACCACATCTGCAAAGGATATAGACATGAACGGACTAGCCAACGACATGCCCCGGTAAACAAGCTTTTAAATGATATGTGACTCAACATGGAAAGATTAAAAAAATAGTGGTTAAAACATAATCACAACATTTGCTAGGTGGAGTTGACAGATTTAACATAGAAAGACAAAGAAATGCAGTTCCTGTCATTTACCTGTGAGGGTCAAAATGTCGGCAGTCTTGAAAGAGATCTCAATTGATTGTTCTTGGTTAAAGGTCAGCAGCATCATAATGTTTTCCTAATGTGGAAAAACATATTATTTAGTCAGCTTTCATCGTGATTTTGCATTTACCACAAATAATAACTTTTTGGGAAAAGTACTATTATGCGATTGTATATTTTCAAAGCAATGTTATTGAAACTCATACAAATTCATCCTCCTATATACAGTATTTGGCCAAAATGTGTACGTGGACAGTTTTTGAAAGTAGTTGATTTGACAATTCTGACACGCCAGACAAAAATCTAGCATACAGCTATGCAATCTCCATAGGCATACACTGACGTCCCATCATAGGATGCCACTTATCCAACAAGTCGGTCATTACATTTCTGTTGTGGTCAACAGTAAGTGTTGTCATAGTGAAGTAGAAATGTCTAGGAGCAAAGACATCTCAGCCAAGAAGTGGTAGGCAATACAACAGTCCAGAACAGGACTATTGAATGCTGAGTCATGTAGCATGAAAACGGTGTCCGTCCGTGGTTGGTGTACCGTTTTCCATACTGCCCCTGTAAGTAACCTTAAAACAAAACCTGAGCTTCATAGAATAGGTTTACATGGCCAAGTGCATAGCGTCGGCTGGAGTGGTTTAAAACTCAAACCTTTAGATTAATCCAAAGGATTAATACCAGGTGAATGGTGTCATGCTCCATGATATGCCCTACAGATATTCTATCAGGTTTTAACCCTAATGTCTGTTCTAACCTTCTTTGAATATATCTAAGACATGTGGTTTTAAGAGTTGATCTTTGTCAATAGTTTTCCTATGATATTGTAATAACTAGTGTTGAGTACAAATCTCCATGTTTTGTGTTTCAAGTTAAGAAGTTCAAATGCGTTTGTGCCTTATGTAAAACATACAACGTACGTGTGTGTTGGATTTCTATCAAGGCCATTTCCCAGTCACCTTTCAATTCTATAACGTTGGTGAATTTATCTGTAATCATTTTAGAAATACAATCTACATCCACAGCTTCATTATTCTGCACCCTCTGTCTGTCAGCCATTGACACTGTTAGCAATGTATACACAAGAGAAATGTTTTTGTAATCCCCTGCTGATTTTGTATATTTGCCCACTGACAACGAAATGATCAGTATATCATTATAATGGTAGTTTTATTTGAGAGACAGAATAACAACAACAAAATCCAGAAAAACAGTCATAAAAACGTTATACATTGATTGGATTTTACTCAGCGAAATTAGTATTTTATCCCCTATCATCCAAGATTTCTGGCTCCCAGGTGTCTTATCTCAGCTCATTACCTATATAAAAGACAAATGTTCAAAGGAGCAATCAATCAGTAATTTTCCCAACTCTTCACCATGGCCAAGACCAAACCTTGGGTGAGAACTTCATTCAGAATTGGTCGTGGAGGGGTATTCCAGCATGACAATGATCCAAAACACATGGCCAAGGCAACAAAGAAGTGGCTCAAGAAGAAGCATATTAAGTTCCTTGAGTGGACTAGCCAGAAAAGCTGTGGAGGGACAAAATCCCTCCTGAGATGTGTGCAAACATGGTGGCCAACTACAAGAAATGTTTGACCACTGTGATTGCCAACAAGGGTTTTGCCACCAAGTTAAAAGTCATGTTTTGCAAAGGGGTCAAAAAAAAAAATCACTGAGTAAAATGCAAATCAATGTATAACTTATTTGAAATGCGTTTTTATAGATTTTTTTTTTTTAATTCTGTCTCTTGACTGTTGCTACCATTAAAATAATAGACTGATAATCTCTTTGTCAGTGGGCAAACGTACGAATGCATCAGGGGATCAAATGATGTTTTCCTCCACTGTACATAAAGTTGTTTAGAGCATATGATTCATATGAAAACTATTGCTGACAATCATCAGATGTGTTCCTGAACAACTACTCAAGTTACCCATCTTTTGACAACCGCACATTTGGTTTCCTCATACCAAGACGCTGCTGCACTGCATACTGCTTCCTCATTTTATTCATCCAAGTATGTATCCCTGTTTTCACATAACTTCTGTATGATGTATGGCTCCTCCTTGAGTTTGCACACTAAGTTCTAAGCTGCCACTTGAATCTTGGTCAGCGATGGTTGAAAACCAGATACATTGAGTTTCAGTCGTGGTGAAATCTCTACAATAAAATTAATTAATAGTGGATCAAGGCAGGAATTTCTTGTTTTACTTTGGGGTCCAATTCACACCCAATACAAGCTTTGTGGAGGCAATGGTCCATCAGGACCAACACCTCACACCACAATAACCTTTTCTTCCCATCAGCAGCTGGCCTCATCAACAAGGCCAGACATGGTCCTACCTCAATTCCAAACACGTCAAGCCATTGGTAGTTTTTGGGGGTTTGACAGTTGAATCAAGGCTCCACTCTAGTTTCTTCCAGGCTGGGATCTTCACCATCCATTTATAATCTCTTGACAACTTGCTGAGCAGCAGTAAAGTAAAAAACGCAAATGTTGTTTGCTATACAATCGACATGTTTACGTTATACTGGAAGTTCCACCCTAACACATGGGATACAGGACATTCCGCCACTAGCATGCATTACACAGGTAGCTTCACCCACGATACCGGACGTCCCGTCCACCTGTATAATCAAATCAAAAGTCCCACCCACCAGGATCCTAAATATCAAATGTGACTTTGTAGTATTTACTACTATTATTGAATACAAGGGTTCACATATTTTTGCACTCATGAAATCTGAGTGTTTCTTAAGTAAGCCACTTTTGTTAAATAAACAATATATATATTGTTTATTTGGAATATTTGTATTGAAAATTGGGGTTTAAACACACAATGACCATCCCTGTAGGGTTCACATACATTCTAGCAGCAATGTATATAACGGCATTACACAACTGTACTTCATTTGAATGCCAACATACTATAGTGTGTCAAACCTTCAGTTTGGTTAATCGGTCCAGCATATCGTCCTTAGCCTTCTGGAAAATATTTGCATTCTTCACGTGTTGATGTAGCTCATCTTTCATCCGTTTCAGAGAATCTTTTCCTTTATGCTCTGATGCCCCTAAAACAGTTATATTGTTTTGCATTATCATTTAAATGCTTTTTAATACATTCTAACCAATTATTCTTATTATTTTAATTACTCTGTTTTAGAACTTACTTCTGTAGCATGGATTCATAGACTCCTCGATTGAGTCAGTTAGAGTGAAGTAGAGTTTTTTCTTGTTCTCCCGAAGTTCACAGATTAATATTTCCTTTAACTCTCTCTCCTTCAAAATACAAAACAGATTTCAAGAAGCCCCTACATATCAGTTTAATTCTACCTTTACGTCTAAAATTAGAAAATTATGTTTATTTATCTTCGTTCTTATTTTCAGTATAATACCTAAATCCATTATTTTTGGTTTAGTTTGAAAGGTGTCTTTAAAATGCTAAACTTAAATGTTGTGTTTCTTTTTGAGAAAATCTTACCTCACTCTCAAGGAATCTCAGATACAAGGACATGCTCGGGTACTTCTCAATCAAGCTGGTTGCATCAAGGGTACATTTCTCAATCTCCTCCCTTATTGGGCCATGTTTGTCATTTCTGAAACACAATTTATACATATCAGAATTATGGTTACAAGAAAAGATTGTACCTGATCATGCCAAGTAGATGGAAGTTTTTATTTATTTTTATTAAATTACTTACGGAAAAAAGGATTTAAACTCTTCATCAATGCAACTTCTCATACAAGAGGCTAAACTTTCGTTTAGGTTTATTTCCTTTCCTCTGTTCTTCTTCTGTTTTGGTTTGTAAACACCATCATTCTCGCATAGGGACTTTACTATTTTATGATATCCACTATGGTGTTTCCCCCTCTAACAAAAGATAAATACTTCAATTGTTTTAACCACACATTTAAAAAAACATTGAAAATCTACCCTAGCTATGTTTCAATTGCCACTTTTCCAATACCCAGCAAGACATTTTCTGCATGGGCCAATATGTGCTATAGATAGAAACATTTTCAAATCTAAATTTCAACAATAATTATTAACTACTATTTTGTTTAAAAAAAGAATTAAGCTGAATGTCATGTTTCTCGGCATACCCAATGATTGTCTTGTTTCTCGATACTGGTGCACGTTTTGTAGGCAAAGTGGCCAACAATCCAATCCACATCTCAGATAAATGGTAGTGGCGACTATAGCTGTGGTCTAATTTCCAAGCTCTTAGCACAATTAGCTCATACTGATTTGTGATTGAAGGAATGTTGCTATTGTTCATATTTGTTATTAACTTACAGGTGCTATCACTTTATTCATTAATTTCTCGAATGAATCTTGTGACTGTTGAACTCCTTTTGTAAGGCTTTTGTTAAAAGCCTTATACGGTTCTTTCATGCATTCACCAAAGGATTCACGGTTGTTCTTCATCCTCCCTTCCAAAAACTGGCACACCTCTTCTTTGCTGTCTGTCTGAAATCCAACTCACACACTTATTTACATGAAAAGAAGGAAGACTTTTTGTCTGGGAGGAAGACCTATTATATGGAAAGCACAATACCATGTTGCGGTTTTTGGCTCCTTGGATCAAAGACAGGATCCCATATGCTCCAGAAATATAATCTTGAGTCCTTGTGTGATGATCATTGAGATTTCTGAGAAATTCCTGAAGGTGAGGTATTTCTGTAACATATTGGTAAAAAGACATAACTGTATTTATCGTCTTACATCAGTGTTCTTTTAATATCATTCTCACAAATGACAGTGATTTTATGTGTATAAGGCTTTATACACTTTGACATGGCATGTTTTAATATCCTGTTTCAGGTGATTTATTGTTTCATAATCTGTGGTGCCTTTTTATTAGGTGTAGTAATGAATCAGGATCTAACCTATTGACTGTTGTGTAATAAATTGTGATTTGACTAAAGGAGTGCTTTTCAGTGAACTGGGATTTGACCAGTGTTTTTGCATGTGATTAGTTCATTGAAATGGACTAATGTTGCAATCAGAGATTGCTGTGTGTCATTTAAATCCACCTACCTCCCTGAACTAATTGACATTCCACAACAAGTTGGGTGAGGAACCCATAATAGTGGCATTGATAGCGTGATCAGAAAGCATAGCAACAAATTCTCTAAACCAAACCTGCTACCTGAGGTACTATTTTATGCTAATGCTGATGCTGTTATACTGTCCAAGGGAATAAAATGTAGAGCTTATCCACCAGCTGACGATCGACCATCTGCATATGCAACAAAAAGGGTTATCTTTTACCGTGCTCACTACCATAACCTTGGGAAGGGAAGTGTGATTTCCCTGAAGTATTGGTGAGTTTGTCCAGTGTCGTTTTGCATTCCTAGTCATCGATTGCATTCCTTCCCAGCTAGCTGCCGTCCCAGATTCTGGTAAACTTGATGACTTTACAGTATAACCATGCATTTCATAGCCTCTGAGGTTGTTTTTCATTAGATCTAAGTGGAAATAGCACCAGCTTGCGACATCACCACTGATCTCATTAGTGATCTATATTACAAATTTAAAGTTGGACATTACTACTTTGCTTGCGGTAGGTACTGTAGGGCCATACATACATTTTGAAAACATTTGATATAAAACTAAAATATTCATTACTACCTAGGTTTCTGTGTAAAAGTTGTCCCACAAAATGGTTAAAATCAACTTTTGGAAAATATATGTCAAATGAGTGGTCTTCCCTGACAAAATGTTTGGCAGATAAAAAGGTAACATTTTCATAAATCTAAAGGAAATCCAGTTTGAAATGTTTACATCAGTTTGCACAAAATCTGTAGTAAATAAAAGATGTGATGTGTGTCTATATGAAGCACTTGGCTGACGAACCAAATGGCTCGCACCAATACCCAAAAATAATAGTGCACTTTAAAATGCAACAGGCTAACTCATTAATTGGGTAGTGTGTACATCCTCTGCTGTCCTATTTTGGTAATGGAGGTGATGTTTTGCTCCCACTTAAGGTCCTGGGTGATCATGATGCCCAGGAAGCGGAAGGACTCTGCAATAGTGACTGGGGAGTCACACAGGGTGATGGGTCTGGGTTGGGCTGGGTTCTGTCTGCACCAGTTTACCAGGTGGTCAATCTCCCACCTGTAGGCGTTCTCATCCCCACCAGAGATGAGCTCAATGAGGGTGGTGTCATCCGCAAACTTCAGGAGTTTGACGGATTGATCACTGGAGGTGCAGCAGTTGGTGTACAGGGAGAAGAGCAGAGGGGAAAGGATGCTGCCTTGAGGGTATCCGGGGCTGATGGTCCGGGGATCGGAGACATGTTTCACCAGCTTCATGCGCTGCCTTCTGTCAGACCGGAAGTCAGTGATCCACCTGCAGGTGGATTTGGGTACTTGCAGCTTGGAGAGCTTGTCCTGCATGAGCGCTGGAATGATTGTATTAAAGGCAGAGCTGAAGTCCACAAACAGGATCCTGGCATAGGTTCCTGAGTAGTCCAGGTGCTGTAGTATAAAGTGGAGGGCCATGTTAATTGCATCGTCAACAGACCTGTTGGCTCTGTAGGCAAACTGCAGGGGGTCCAGAAGAGGATAAGTGATGGCTTTAAGGTGAGACAGCACAAGGCACTCAAATGATTTCATGACTACAGAGGTCAGGGCGACAGGTCTGTAGTCGTTAAGTCCTGTGAGGGAAGGAGGCCACTGGGATGGGCAGTTTGGGACTGCCCCATGCTTCTGCTGTGGTGGGCTGGGGCTGGGGGATGGCGGCACTGGGGATGGTTTTAGAACTGTCCCATTGTCTTTCAAAACGACAGTAGAACTTGTTCAGGTCGTTGGCCAGGCGAGAGTTGTTGATGGAATGGGGGGCTTTAGGCTTGTAGTTGGTGATCTGTCTAAAGCCCCTCCAGACAGAAGCAGAGTTGTTGGCTGAGCATTGTTGTGTGCAATGTCTACGTTTGTGGAATCGTACCAGCTCACCGGCACGTTTCCCTCTTCTGCAGCGTTTCACTGCATGAGCAAAGGTAAGGACACCTTTGACTAGAATGTCCAATAATTCCATGGATGTTAGCAAGAACGTAGGAAATAAATCCGCTGGAGTTGTTCCTCTGATGTTTATGAGCTCATCTGTGGTGAAAGAGCTCCAGGTATCGAAACAGAAAACTGACTTTACAAACAAAACAAGAAAAAACAATGCACACCAAAACACAGAGGCTGCCATCATCGGTGTCATCTTGAGTATTTACGTGAACATTCAATATTCATTTTTAAACTAATTGATTAATTCTATTGAAAGAGGCAGCAATGCAAGTGCCTTTGTAAATGGCAGTTCCATTCAACAATAAAGGTTTGTTCAAAATGTCTATGGTATGGCAAGAACATTTTATCCGGTACGGACAATAGGTAAAAAAATTTATGACGTTGGGGCCTCTGACTAGTGCTCCATAATCACTTAAAACACCACTGGGTTTATAAAAAAGACAACATACATCAAAAACATATATGTGCCAGTATTTGCTTTCTTTTTTTTACACCTCTGTATATAATAAAAAAGTGAAAATGCACATTCCCGTGGAAATGATTACGTTGAGACTTTCAAATTTAGTTTTACTGACAAAATGATTCTTGATCATTTTCCTTACGAAACACTACCAGTAATTTGCAATAGCATGTGCATTACATAACCAGAACAATATTCCCCTTACGAGGTGTTACAAACAGAATTTTAACCCTGCTTAAGTTGTAGAATAAAGAGACATGTTAAGTTGACACACCTGTTTCTTCTTTTTCCAAATGCATTCTGTTTTTGTATTCCTTGGAACTTACAGTAAGCACTTTAAAGAAATCCTTTGTCTCACTGAAGTGTTTCTGAAACAAATGTATGTGACAATCACAGGAAATGTGAAATGTTATAACTTTTACAAACTCAAAATGTTTAAGCTGTACAATTGAATATTGATTTTGCTCAGTAAATACATACGATAAATACAAGATTTAAAAGGTCTTAACTTAAATAGAAGCAATTAATTACTTAACAGGTGATGGTTTTTATTGTGAAATAAGACACGATTTGCAGCCACACTGAACAATGTAATCTGGCTGACAGTACCCTTAATATAAAAACCCTAAAAAGTCACTGAGTTCTTGTTATTGTCAGATATGACTTACCTTTATCTCTTTATGTTTTTGGAATTTGTCTCTCACTTGCTTCTTGAGTTTTGTATTTCTGTCCAAAATCTTGATGCGTGCATCTTCTTTTGGATTTACTTCAAATATGTCTGTCTTGGTGCAGATGAAACTGATGCTTTCGCATTCACCACCATGTCCAAAGAGGCCAACAGTGCTGTCGAAAATCTCCCAACATTCCTTTTCTGTTGTTGCTCGTAAAATGTCGCTCACAATCCACACAGCAGAGCAGTTTCCTACAAACTGAGAATGTGATTTTTTGTGTGGGTAATTCTATAGAAGTTCTGTGAATTTGTGGGTGGAAAGAAATGCAAAGGTGTATCCAGATTTTGCCAAACTTTGTAAAAAGAGGAAACTATGAAGAATTTATTTAGATTTTCTTAACATACTATTACAGATACTGTACATTTTAGAAACTATATACAGAAACCACTACATACAAAAGAGCACAATATTATTTTGTGATTTTTGCATTTCAATGCAAATAAATAGCATATTTTATTTAATTATTTATAGGTATGATGTTAGATGTTGAGAACTTGTTTGTACTTTATTTTAATAACAAAAGGTAAGAAAAAAAATTATATGATTCCTACTAAATAATATATATGATCCTATTAGGCCAAAACTAATATTCAAAGCAGCTCAAAAAGTCCAGAGGTTTGAGGAATCTGCATGTACCAGTTCTGAACCCTGAGACCAACTTGGAAAGCTACGTATGGCTGATAAATTTGCCCAAAAATGCTATGTTGCAGAACATTTTTGATATTTTATTCACTGTGCAGTGAGCATAACAAACAACAAGACTGTTGGACAGATGTGTTAGATGTGGATCCAATGAATAACAATTCTGTAATATTTCTTGCCAGGTAAGAATGCAAAAGTATACATGATCATTAACAGTCAACAACATACGAGAAATATGGGTTTAGTGTCTTACCCAGTCAGTTTGGGGATAAAAACCAACAACTTTTTTTTAAATGTCCCACTGCTCTTGACAACAGCTGCACTCTTTTGTTTTGTTGTTTTAGGTTACATGGATGCATGCTGTTGTTACTGATGTTTTGTGTATGCCTTTATTCAATTAGATAATCAATTAGGTTATTCAGTTATATCATTGATTCATGAATTTTGAATGATGCAGGATGCGACAGCTAAAATATCAAGTTGTTTTTGTTATCCACCCATATACAGGCCCTTGCTCCAATATATATCACAGGTAGAATAATGTCTACCTAGAGTGAAATTCCAAATTTTAAAGTGAATGGTTTTGATTATCAGCTCATAATTCAAAAACAATTTTTAGGCAGCTGTTTTGGCTTAGGAGTGAAACATTTACGCCCCCAAAAAATCTAAAATAACATGAGAATGCTAAACAGAACCCTGGATTGCAAAAAAAACCCATAATAAATAATTACCTGTTTCCACATCTCATCTCTACTCTTGTTGCAGTCTCCATTGCCTGGAAGATCCACCAGCACAACATGCTCCAGTAGATCTTTACACTTAGGCACCTTGACAGTTATACACTTTACAAGGGGCCAATACAGTTTTTCAAATGTTTCATCCTGCGTGTCACTCCGTGTAAAACACTTGATCTTTTCTGAGAGTTCTTCAGCCTGCAATTTGAGGCATTATAGGAATCATATTACATTCATTGACAAAAAATTTTTACATACAGTTTTGCTTGAAAGTATGTAAATTCTACATATAAAATATTAAAATCAACAAATAAGATCTGTCCCAGTCTCAGATCTGGACATTTTGGCCACCATACTTGACTGTTGAGATAAAGATCTTTCATGGTAGGCAGTGATGCATTTTCGTCAGACTTGTTTTTCATTGTAACCAAAAAACTAATATCCAGAGAATGGACTTCCAAAAACCTTAAGTTTGTCCAAGCAGTTTGTGGCAAATTTAAGACTGTCAAACTTGTTTTTCTAACTAAGTTTTTCTAACTCTTTTCCTAACTACCTATGCATGAATGTCATTTCACCCGCTTCTTGATAAAGCATGCACAGTAACCAGAGTGTGGCCATGTTAGCTGCTTTCCATTAAAATAAGGGATCACTATTTTGCAAATACACTAATTACTTTTTAATTTAGATTTTTCTAACACACGCATTCATTCCTCTGAACTCACACAGAATTGCTAAAAACAGTGCATCCGGAAAGTATTCACAGTGCTTCACTTTTCCCACATTTTGTTATGGTACAGCCTTATTCCAAAATGGATTAAATAAATTTTTCTCAAAATTTCTCACACAGTATCTCATAATGACAAAGTCAAACAAAGTTGAATATTTTTAATAGATTTGCAAAGAATGAAAATATTTACAGTGGGGAGAACAAGTATTTGATACACTGCTGATCCTGCAGCGCACGCGCACTCAAGTCAGCGCATTTCCAGTAAAAGCATTGAAGGTGGGTTGTGGCTGGGTCTTCCAGCATGACAACGACCCAAAACACACAGCCAGGGCAACTAAGGAGTGGCTTCGTAAGAAGCATCTCAAGGTCCTGGAGTGGCCTAGCCAGTCTCCAGACCTGAACCCAATAGATAATCTTTGGAGGGAGCTGAAAGTCCGTATTGCCCAACGACAGCCCCGAAACCTGAAGCATCTGGAGACGGTCTGTATGGAGGAGTGGGCCAAAATCCCTGCTGCAGTGTGTGCAAACCTGGTCAAGAACTACAGGAAACGTAGATCTCTGTAATATCAAACAAAGGTTTCTGTACCAAATATTAGGTTCTGTTTTTCTGATGTATCAACTACTTATGTCATGCAATAAAATGCAAATTATTTACTTAACTTAATTAACTTACTTAAAAATCATACAATATGATTTTCAGAATTTTTGTTTTAGATTCCATCTCTCACAGTTGAACTGTACCTATGATAAAAATGACAGATCTCTACATGCTTTGTAAGTAGGAAAACCCGCAAAATTGGCAGTGTATCAAATACTTGTTCTCCCCACTGTACATGTACAAACGTTTTCACAGCTCAATACTTTGTTGAAGCACCTTTGGCAGCAATTACAGCCTCAAGTCTTTTTCAGTATGATGCATCAAGCTTGGTACACTTATTGTTGGGCAGTTCCTCCCATTCTTCTTTGCAGGACCTCTCAAGCTCCATCAGGTTGGATGGGGAGTGTTGGTTCACAGCCATTTTCAAAGATGGTCAATCAGGTTCAAGTCTGGGCTCTGGCTGGGCCACTCAAGGACATTCAGAGTTGTCCTGCAGCCACTCATATGTTATCTTGGCTGTGTGCTTAGGGTTGTTGTCTTGTTGGAAGATGAACCATTGCCCTAATCTTAGGTCCATAGCGCTCTGGAGCAGGTTTCCATCAATCTCTATACATTGCTGCATTCATCTTTCCCTCAATCCTGAATAATCTTCCAGTACCTGCTGCAAAGAAACATCCCCACAGCATGATGCTGCCACCCCCATGCTTCACTGTAAGGATGGTATTGGCCAGGTGATGAGTGGTGCCTGGTTTCCTCCAGACATGACATGTGGCATTATGGCCAACGAGTTACATTTTTCTTTCATCAGACCAGATCATTTTGATAATAATAAATAATAAAAGTAATAATAACAATAAAAGTAATTTTGTTTCATGGTCTGAGAGTCCTTCAGGAGCCTTTTGGCAAACTCCAGGCAAGCTATCATGTGCTTTTTACTGAGGAGTGGCTTCCGTCTGGCCACTCTACCATGCAGGGCTGATTGGTGGAGAGCTGCGGAGATGGTTCTCTTTCCAGATAGTTCTTTTCTCTTCACAGAGCAATGCTGGATCTCTGTCAGAGTTACCGTCGTGTTCTCAGTCACCTTTCCTGACTAATGCCCTTCTCCACCGATCGCTCAGTTTGGCCTTTCCTGGTGGAGGCCACTGCCTTGTTTAGAACTTTCAATGCTGCAGACATTCTTCTGTAACCTTCCCCAGATCTGTGCCTCAATATAATCCTGTCTCAGAGGTCAACAGACAATTCATTGGACTTTAAGGCTTGGTTTGTGCTCTGACATGCACTTTCAACTGTGGGACCTTATATAGACAGGTGTGTGCCTTTCTTAATCATGTCCAATCAACATAATTTACCCCAGGTAAACTCCAATCAAGTTCTAGAAACATCTCAAGGTTGATCAGTGGAATGCACCTGAGCTCTTGGCAAGGCTGTGAATACGTATGTACATGTGATTGTTTTCGTTTTGTATTTTTAAAGGTTATCACTATTGTGTGTAGAATTTTTAAGGAAAACAATTAATTTAATACATTTTGGAATACGGCTGTAACATAACAACATGAGCTGTAAAAAGCTCTATCAACCTGTTACATTAGATAAAAAGGGTAAACAATCCAAAAATATACAAATGCACAAGAGGTTCACATACTTCCAAGCACTACTACATATTTCTTTATATAAAAACATATACCTATACTGTATGCAGTCTATTTCTTTATATTAAGAAATATACATGGTAGAAGTTTATATTTTGTTATATAAAAGTAACAAAGAAATTCGTAAGGGTAAACCAGCTATCAATAAAATGTTATAAAAACTGTAAATGTCTGCTTTTGTAAAATATTTTAATAAAAGGCCGAAAGTTATTTTTTTTTAAATATGAAAAAATTCTTAGCTGTTAGAAAGCTCTGAAATATTGAAATGCATGTGAACTGGTCAAGGCAACTTACTGTGTCACAATTGATAATTTTTTTCGCATCTGAATGAAACTCTTTAATTTTGTTGAAGTGCTTCTTATCCATCAGTTCTTCTAAGGATTTTCCATTTCCATCTTTTCCGTAGAAAGCTGTTATAATTTCATCATCATCGTCATCATTGCTTTGATCCATGTCTTCGTCTTCTACTGGACATGACTTGCACATCAGGGCAGATGAAAGCTCATCTTTCCATTCCTAAATAAATAAACCATGAAACATGTATAATAGGTATACAACACTTTCCCCAAGTACCTCCAGACCTATCCCAAATTATTTCTAGCCCTGAACAGGTACATCTGTTTCAATAATCAGGGGCATGAAAAGTAGCTGACAAGTCTTATCTTTGGTCTGATAATATTTGAAAACATTGGGTCTCAATGGTTTTTTTCTTTGTTAAATAGCAGGACAATTATATAAAAGTGCTTAAATAGGCTAGGGTTCTAAATGTAGTCTTGACAGCTATATACAATGAGAAAACATTAGAATTTTTTTATAATTCAAAAGAATATCCACTATAATTGATCAATTTAAGAAGGGGTGTGTAGTAGTAGATTGGCCAGACACTACAGGTGAATAGGGTCATTGTTTTAACTAATAGATATCACTATGAAACTTCCCAAGTTGATTGCTTACATTAAGACATTTTTGTATTACAAGTTTTCTGAATATGTTGTTGAAATATGCTAATCATATGCAAATGAGGTGTAATTTTATTAAATATGCATACATTTTCAGAACAGAAATGTAAACATTGGATAAAGCTAGGTTCAAAATTATTTTGTCATTTTGTTTACATTTTAGAGTCAAAGGTTTTTACAGAGGATATTTTTGATATCCTTTTTTATCACTCCAGAAATCTGAAAATACTGACAACAGCCACAACATTCTTTTTTGCCATGGTTTAGGCATAAAACTATACATAAATCAGGCTATAAATTATATGTGAACAAACCCCTCGGTAAATGCCTTCAGAATATGGATAGGAATACAAATGGAAAGTTTGATGTATGGATGCGCTACTGAAGTTGTCATGTCCTGGCTGGGGGCCCCTGGCCATATCTGTGCCTCGGGGCTCACAGTCAGGGCATGACACATAGAGGTGCCTCTAGGCCTCTATGCCACTGTTGTGGACTCCTCAGTCAGAGACAGCTTTTGCCAGTTGCCTCTGATTGGGGAGCCTACTTAAGTTAGGTTTTGAGCCACACCCGGTGTGGTTTATTGTTTGGCACTGCCTACGTTCACGGTCCCATTTTGTTTGTTTTCCGGTTTTGCTGTGGGTACTCTACATGTTCATCTGTAAGTTAATTCACAGTGTGTTGTATGTTTAGTTGGTTATGTGTTTTAGCTGTTTACTCTAGCACCTTTCATTTCGTGTACAGTTTGTGTTTGTTTTGTTTTGTCTTGTAGAATTAAATTCACCTTTTACTTTAAAATGTCCGCGTTTGGTTCCATCACCCACCAAGACCGTGATAGAAGTGAATATTTCTGGCTCAGAGTATGAATAAAAACTCATTTTGAGAAAATTTACTTTTTGTGGGGAAACCACTATTTACAGAAACAAAATCCTTAGCAACAACAATAGAGAACATCTCAAACATATTTAAACTGGTAACTGAATAACAGCATGGCCTTCAACTGAACAGAACCATAGTATAACCGTCACACATATACACGCATACACTGCCACTAGTATAGCGGCCACACTTGTTTGTTGTATGTCCATCCTGCATAACACTGCCTAGTTACCCATTAATGTTTACAGCCTAGCTATCCATGTCTGCTCCATATTTAGGTCCCTTTCAGTTTCCTTCATTGCACCTACAGTAACAACGGTGCTTTGAAGCCATAACCTCTCCATAACAGTTAGCATGGCAGAGACACCTTCATTAAAAGTGGAGTTGGCCATCTGTCTCAACCCTGTCTTTCCCACAATCACTGTTTTTGGACACCAAGCCCATTTAACGAAGTTGAGGCATTTATTTGTATTTTGACTCCAGACCTCTCAATTTCTAAGACAAAAATAAAATGTATATTGTATCACTAACATTTGGTCAAGTATTCTTGATACAGTACACATTTATTTTAACTTTAGTGGCAGAAACATAACACATAATGACAATAACCTCTTCGACTTCCTTGCCAGAGTAATACTTTGTAAGCTGCTCCCATGTCCTATCCAAAGCACAGAGAACTTCTTATTGTGTTATGTTTCTGCCAATAAAGTAAAAAAAAGAATTATTGGCAGGCTACATTATTTTTGTAGTGTCCACTCAAACGGAAAAGTCTGTAAAAGACTGTAAAGTAAAACTGACCACATAAGAACACAAAATTAATAAAATCTTACTTTATTAATCTGTAACACAAATAGATTAAGGCTACAGTAGAGCCTTATGTAATATAGCCTGCGGGGGAAAATGAACACAACAATGCCACCCCTCATTTCTGATGTTATCCATAACGCCACAAAAGCCAGAAAGAGAGATGCATGTCTTGTCCCCCACAGCTTTACATTTTATTGATCTCAACCCTGTTTTCATACCTTTCACACTTTTTTCATGTCTCTTTTTGAAATCTCCAACACTTGTCCTATTTTCTTGAGAGTAGCATACCCCAACCCTAAATCGTGCGCTAAGCACCATTGGCACATTCACATCAAACACAATGTTGTTCTTGGTTCCTTCTTGAACATGCGTAGTACTTTTGCGGTAACCATCTCTTTGGCACAGATTGCACTCTATAACATAACTGGTTATTCAGCGGATCGGTGTACATTTTAATCACTGTCTCAGCGCAGTTAGGACAAATGAACCCACTAACCAATCAGTTTAAACGCACTACATATCAGCAGCTGCTGTGTGGCGCATTGGTCACCCTTGCTATTGAACTCCTGTTTTCCGAATGACTGTTTACTTATTGATGACATTTGTAAAGTAGTTCATAATGTGCTTCATTAGTTACTCTTCCCTTGTGGTTTCTTGCAAGTGACAATTGTTGTTGTCTTTTCTGGGAAGGTTTTATCCGCACTTGTTTCTGCATTTTAGATTTAAAGGTCCCGCAGAAAGCTAAACCAGGAAGTGTCAGTGCATGTCACGTGATGCATTTGAATCACGTTGTCAGAAATCAACACCAACACCCTTTGTTCTTTTACGATTGGTTGCTAATACAAAAATAATTAGCATGTTTGGATATGATAACATTGTGCAGGACAAAGACAGCTTTACCATTGGTGACTGTTTGTGGCGTTAGAATGCTAATTTCTGTTGAATCTGGGAGAAATCTTAAGACGCAAGTCGACAAAACGTAGAAAAATAAATACCTTAATGTGTATTTTGGACGTTTTCTTTCTACTAGTTTGAAAATAGACATGTTTAGGAAGCAATACATGCAAAAATCTCAAAATTGACCAGTCCATGAAAAAAGTGAAGGGGTCTTAATACTTTCTAAAAGCACTGTAGACACTATACAAGGTGAGTAATTTTATAATGGTGCCTTTATGAATTCATCCAGGTAGTATTCTCCATGACACACATTTAAAAACATTGTGTGATAGGACAGAAGGAACATATACTATTACCTTCACTGTAATGAAGTCGATCTCTGCGATGTATTGGTCATTTTTCATATTAGCCTTCACCTGAATCATCACTGAGGTACACGACCCTTGGTTTCCAGATGGAAGCAGATTTGTTTCTAAGATGGTGTTTATTAAGGAGCTCTTACCAGCTCCAGACTTCCCAAAAACACCAACAATCTTTTCTTTTTCTTCTTCCAACATTTTAATTTTTTCTCTGTTAAAAGTGAAAGAAACACTATTATTTAAGAAATGCCCATAATAAATTTGTGTTGACTCATGTATTATCTCTCTATATAAAAAAAAAAAAACTTAAATCCTACCTTAGGAAGTCGGTAAGTTTTGTAGATCTTTTGTTCTCCAGTTTGCTTTTGAGATTTTCCATGATCTTCTTCACCTCTCTTTTTTTTTGACCATCTGAAAGCGTGAACTGTCCTGTTGTACATCCACATGTTTCTAATCAATTATGGGTTACACTAATGTTTTTACTGTTCTTAGTAACGGGTAGTGTATTGGATTACAATTTCCCAAAGAAGAATTATATTACACTTATTAATCCAAGTAATGTTGCATTACTGCATTGTTAGAACGCAAATAGTTTTTTGTCCTAGGTAGGCCATCTTATGATGACGTTTACACAGGGCAGGTCAAGGCGGGCAGTAAGATACTAGCTAAAAAGCTAAACAAAGAATTGTTGATGAGGGAGAAGGAGAGGCACACTTTAAACAGCTGGAAGTACTGTCATAATTTTTTGTATGTCTCAGTCAAGGATGTAAAGAAATGTTTCTGTTGTCTGTAAACTTGTGCAAGTAGCAAAATGCTTTCAACTGTGAAAAATACAACACCTAGAGCCGATTTCGCAGAAACAGAATAAACCTACTCTTTGACAAAAAATCATGTTCAATAGTAAAACTTGTTGGGAGCATGTTCGCATGCAAGCTTCCAAAGAATGTTTTACAATAGATTATCTGTTGCTTTTTATTGAAGATTACATTGTTTGCAATACTTGATGTGATGAACTGTAAATTCATTGCTTTGGTAATAAATTAATTATAAGTACATTTAAATAATAAAGTAATACTTATACAGAGATACAGTCCTTGTAAAGTTTGTGGAATCCACTTCAGTGTAGCCCTAATAATTTCTGGTTAAATCATTATACAATCATTACACAATATATCTGGTATCACACTTGTTATCCCTATGTCTGGATTGCTTTACAAATAGTTAAATTCTGGAATTATTTTTTACTTTATTCATAAGTGCTTGTAGCCAGACTACAAGTCTTTCTATTGTACTGATTGTGATGTCAAAAGTAACAAATCAGTCTTACGGATACCAAGAGATATATTAGCAGAGCTCTTGATTCAATTAAACCCCTTTCATGTCAGAACAAATTTTACAAACTTCGATTTTCAAGTAACCTGTTACAGTGCAACATTTAACCAATGAACTATAAAAGAGGTGAACGATGTGGCATTGGAAGGTAAACTATTCAATTACTTGCTGTATCAGGGTTTTAAGATGGGTATTTGTAAGATGGGTATTTGTAAGCACTCTGAGTTTCTAAAACACATCCAATAGATTGATTGTGGTTGAAATCCACCTACCAAATATTTCAGTTGTACTGGATGCAGCTTTACGTTTTTGCCTCTTGGTTTGTTTATTTAAATGGTCCCCGTCAGATTTCCTTTTCCCTGAAAAAAAATCCCAAAAGTTTTCTATTTATAAAAATATCAACCGACAGCAGTCATACATTTTGCGTTTAAAAGAGATGAGTTGCACCCAGCTTGAACATTGCAAGGAGCTCTGTTCAGCTGTGAAAAAGTAATTGTCAGCCCAGTTCAATGATCCCCAAAAAAACAGTATCAAGTTCAGTTGTTTCATGAACGGTAAACAATCATGCTCAATTTGGTTCAGCCCTGCCCAATTGAAATCTGACAAACATTGTCTATTATAGTTGTCAGCACACAGGTTCCAAAACAATCTCATGCAACAGATTCCTATCAGTCTGAAAACGGTGACACCAGCCTCCTCCAAACCACAGTCAGACTCATATGGTTTAAATAGAGAACATTTTTGACAGAAATAAATCATCCCAGGAATTGCCATCCAGCCAAACTCTCTGAAGGTTTGAACCCTCAAAATCAATGTTAGATCTTGGAGCCAATTCAACTCCCATCTTTCATTATAACCTTATATTCAGGGACTTATTCATGGTAAATGTGGTATAGTTTTTAGGCGGTGATTTACTTTTTACTCAATGGCCTTATTCTATAATTAATACATTTGTAAGTACCTGTATCAACATTGTATTTCATTTGTTCACTCAAGTTACATCTTATCTAATATTAGGTTTTGTTTGAAGATCTGATAACATTCAGTGCAAAAATGATTAAAACGCTGCATATTGTTTTTTCATACTGTAATATAAAATGTAATTTGAATGAATATAACTTCAGTATTACTGTATCTTTATTTGCCTCCAAAGGCGATTGAAGCAAAATTGTGTCGAAAAGCATTTCTATTCACATCTCCAGATTGGTTAAAGTTAGAACCCTATGGTTGTTCCATATTGTAGAGGACAGTTTTCCGAAAAGAATGACCTGTCGCATGTGTATTTCCGTGAAGTAGAAGCCTTCAAAATCTCGAACACAAAAACACTAGCATAAAAAAAACTAAAAAGCCCACCTGTCACATTTCTATTCATATCTCCGTAATTATTAAATATAGAAGCTTACAGTTTTTTCAGAAACCTTCCAAATCTTGACCACAATTACACAGTTTTTCAGGGGTTAATCTGATCTGATCAGAATTTAATCTAATTTTTGATTTTGTATAAAATTATCTATTACACTGATATAGGGACCCAAAATTGGCAATTTTGGTTGATATTTTACAATATTCTGAGTGGTTTTGAACCCCTGGGGATGTCCATGAAATAAAAAGCCCTACCTGTTGGAGGATACTATGTGCTTCTCAATAAAAACAACTACATGCCAACATACGTTTGTTTGTATTCTCACATTTTCACTAACATACTCATTAAGTCTTCTCAAACAATGTTAACTATTCATCCTTCTTCAAGTTAAGGGTTTTCAGAGTCCACAATATAAAGGACATCATTCTACCATAAAGGATGAACAAAAGGTCAAAAGGTCAAGATATTGCCTGGCGGATTTTGAGATCCCAATAGACCCTTAGACCTTATAAGGGTTAATGCAATGGTATTCATATTTTTATTCACTCATTTGTTTGATACTTTCATTAAACATTTGGTAGGTTTTGGTAAAATAGGGATCACGATATTGATGAAGCCTTTCTAGCTGTTATGCTGTTCTATGAAAAATCTTGGGCCACATGTTGTATCTATACCGTGCCTGGCATAAGTATTCACCCCCCTTGGACGTTTCTACATTTTGTCATGGTATTACCACAGATTAAATTGTATGTTACAGCTATGTAATGCAATGGATCACAAAATATTCCATAATTTGGAAGTGGGAGGAAATATTTAATGGCTTTCAAAATTATTTACAAATACAAATCAGAAAATTGTTGAGTGCTTATGAATTCCCCCTTTTTACTGTGAAATCCCTAACAAAGATATTGTACAATCAATTGCCTTAACAAGTCATATTTGCAATTCACATAATTAGTGAATAGGGTCCACCTGTCTGCTATTGAATCTCAATTTCAAATACATCTGTTCTATGAAGGCCTCTGAGTTTATTAGACAGCATTACTGAACAAACAGCAGCATGAAAAACAAGGAGCTCACCAAACATGTCAGGGATAAAATCGTGAAGAATAACAAAGCAGGGTTGGGTTATAAAAAAAAATCCCAAGCCTTGAACATCTAACAGAGCACCATAAAATCCAACATCAGAAAATGGAAAGAATATGGCACAACCACAAACCTACCAAGACGAGGTCGTCCACCCCAACTGACAAGCCGGGCAAAGAGAAAATTAATCTGAGAAGCAACCAAGAAGCACTTTGTAACTCTGGAGGTGCTGCAAAGATCAACACTGAGATGGGAGAATCTGTCTGACAGGACAACTATTAGTCATATACTCCACAAATCTGACCTTTATGGAAGAGTGGCAAGAAGAAAGCCATTGTTGGAAGTGAGCCGCAAGAAATCCTGTTTGGAGTTTGCTACAAGCCATGCTACAAGCCATGTGGGAGACACAAAAAACATGTGGAAGAAGGTGCTCTGGTCAGATGAGACCAAAATGTTACTTTTTGGCCTCATGATGGGCTGTGTGGCGGAAACCCAACACTGCCCATTACCCTGAGCATACCATCCACAGTGAAACACAGTGGTGCCCGGGGGATGCTTCTTTCAGCAGGTACAGGGAAACTGGTCAGAATTGATAGAGCCAAATACAGGGCAATCCTTGTGATCTGATGCAGTCTGCAAAGGAATTGAGACTGGGACATCTTTCAGCAGGACTATTCTCTATACATACAGCCAGAGCTACAATGGAATGGTTTATATCAAAGCATGTAAATGTCTTATAATGTGACTGAGCTTCAGCTTTTTTGCCAAGAAGAATGGACAAACATTTCCATCTCTAGATGTGCAAAGCTCAAAAGATTAAAGGACTAAGACTAATTGCAGTGAAAGGTGGTTCTACCAAGTATTGCCTCACGGGCGGTGAATACTTGCATCCAACAGATGTCAACATTCCTGTTCTCATTATTGTTTGTGTCAAAATAAAAGGTATTTTGCACTTTAATAGTACTATGCATATTGTGTTGATCAAATGGTAAGTCTATTTAAGTCTATTTGAATTCCAGATTGTAAAAGTACAAAACGGGTAAATGTCTAAGGGGGTTAAAACTTATGCCAGGGACTTTACACTTTTAACAGCAGGAAATGAATACTGTGTAGCAAAACTAGGCTGCCCACTTCTAAAACTGAGGTTTTGCCCTGACATTTTCGTCTAAAAGAAATCATCAACACAATATACCCCCACCATAAACCACCATGGACTAGCTAATATTCTGGTCTAATTTGGCAAGGGAAGAGGAAAAGTAATGTTACTGTTTAAATTCAGTCTCATGAATGTTAGAGGCAGGACTCACAGTGCCCTTTTAACTAAAATGTTCTTTTTCAGCCAATAATTATTCAAATAACTTTACAGGGATATTTCACACAAATTAGACATTAACAAATGTGTTTCCTTATAAAGTCTGCAGACAACATATTACATCAAATGTTTGGTTTAGTTTCTAAGACACTGTTTCTACACGCCATTGTTTTAGTATTTGTGGCACAAATCCCAATGAAGTTATGATACTAAATAGCATTTCTTTACTCAATAACCAATATTGCTCATCTGCAAACCATGATTAGTATGTGTGCCAACATTACTAACACATTAGCTTGTTGAAACCAACTTTTCCATAGAAATTCCTAAAGGTTATATGAAAAAAAAAAAAAAATGTAATTTTGTAATTTCGGTGAAATAGCCTCCTTTATTAAGTAATTATTTTGTCAGTGTATATGGAAATCGGAAAGGTTTGTGTTTTTTACCTGGAGGAGGGTGACCCATGCTGGTTGAGGGCTGAAACATAAATGATCATCATGGTTAAGGCATAATGAAAAACATTGTTCAACGCTAACTTATCACAATTGTTGTGCTAACTATGTTTTTATTAACAGTTTTTAGGTGGGTAAATAGTGAAATAAAGATATTCCTTATTTGTATAATAGCATAAAGCATGAGATGTCTGTCAGAAATAGAGTAGCTTTTTATTAGGCTACAGATTAATTATTAAGAAAGTGCACTTTGAATATACTCCGTTCCAAAATATATTGTCTTATTCTGTGACATGATCATGCATGACTGCTAAAAATAGAAATAACCTTTAAGCCATAATAATGTGATTTGAGACATGCTACACTGAATGCCTTTTTGAGCGGCTGGATACAGGTGCAAAGACCAGAATGAAAATGTAAAACATTTCTAGAAAAAAATTATTGGTTGAAATGAGAATCAAGTTTTTTTAAAAGAAGATGTGTTTTCAAAATAATATAAAATTAGAAAAGGATCTTATATATTTACTACGTTACAATGTTTTCTCTGTTTGTGATGTTCATATTTCTGTCATATAAGTTTTAGAAAAATCACATAACAATCTCTTGACAATTTGATGATTTTATATCTATAACCCTGGTTCCCCGAAGGAGGAAGAAGGACAGATGCTATGATCGCAGCCCACAACATGTGGAAAATAGTTTTTTTTTAACACATTATATGTTTGGATAAGTGTAAAGAGCCTGCATTCCTCATAAAATGGTAAACCTAGTTCCCCCCCATCCGATTTTATGATTTATTGAAAAAAATATATACTGAATTTTTTCTGATCTTTGGGTGGCTAGTATTTATATATAGAGGAATTTTAAGAGAAGCAAGACACCAAGATTGGTGCATGTTTCATTTGTCCTTTTTCACCGCACTGTATTCTGGAGTGATGAGAAGGTATCGAGACATCTCACAAGATATAAATAACAGTGGACCAGATTTAATCACATGCTGTTGGACATGTGGGTTGCAGGCACTGGCTATGGTTTTTATTGTATTTATGTTTTTATATGTACGTGTAATGTTATATTGTGTTTTATGAGCAAATACACACTTATTGCCCAAATATTATCATGTGGAAAGAGGTGTGGACACATCATATAGGTATTTCACTCACCAGGTCATGGTCTGTTTCTCCCAATCCAGAAATAATGGTTTTGGGTACACTTCCTATGTTTACCATCGTCCTGGTGAAAACATTGAAAACAACTGTGATTATGTACACCAATAGGAAATATATAGTCAGTAATACATGCAGGAATGAAGTGTTGATTACCTTTTAGCCTTTGACTTTTTAGGACTTTTACTGATTGGGTTTACCATGGCCCTTTGACAAGGTTCCTTTACCTGGAGACAGAAGCTCTGGGTTATAAGGATATCAATGAATAGATCTGATCAATTGTTCATTTTGGTTTTATAATTGTCCATAAGGGGTGACTAAATAGTTTTGAAGGGTACATTTTCTGAGGAAGTCTTGCAGGCCGTAATATCGTAGGCTAATGATGATGTTGCCACTTTAATGTTCTTCTCATTGCAGGATTTTTCCTGCCTTTTCTGCTGTAAAAAAACATCAGTGAGTCTCTCTGTTGTAAATCAAGATACAAGAGATGAACAGTAATTTTACAATGTATTTAGAACACAATATACACATGTGCTGTAAGATAAAATGTCCTTTTACATGAAACATCCTAAGAAGAAAGATATATGCTAGTGCATCAGACTTTGGACTATGGAAACAAAATGAAAACAGGCCATACTTAGTCTGTTTAACACTATTTATGTACATACTGTATCATTTATCAATACCTTTACAAATATTTTGAGTCTCTCTATAAATGCATTCCTTGGGCCAATTTTTGGAATCAAGTCACAGATGTCTTTTTTCTTAAGTAACAGCAAACCTTCTTCAGTGATTTCTTGATCTGAAATTCAATATATACATTATTATGCATCTCAAAATAATTACATCAAATTACCAATGAAAGATTGTTTACACTTGAGGTGATATCTTTAAATCTGTATAATAATATATTGAACAGTATAGATAAAAATGTTCACCTTCAAAATGTTTGATATATTCTAGATTAACTCCCCAATCTGTTAACAACTTTTTGATAAAAGACGAGGACGCCATGAGATTTCACTATAAAGGAGAAAAAAAATGGTTTAGGTAATGAAATCATTTGTAAATTGAATACATTCTGTGATGAAAATTTGAATATCAAAACCAAGTATAAAATGTTCTTGAATGCAATGATGTGCAAATCCTTTATCCCTATATTTGATTGAAAAGAGTAAAAACATATACAATGTTGAAACTAAGAAATTGTAATTCTTTTGTGATAAAAACATGTTTTCAAAATTTTGGACAGGTGCATGTTTACTACTGTGTTCCATCTTCTCTTCTTTTGAGTTCTGTCACATACTTTGGGATTCGTTTTTTCTCTGACATGAACACAATAGTTTGAGTTCGGGTGAGTTTTTTTCTAAACCATATCTAATGTTATCCAACTTAACAATGATAGAATTTTGTCCTCCTGTGATCCATAAAAAAAATATATAATCTCAATATAATTGATAACAGCTGTTTGCTATACAGTACCTCATACAGCACAAGTGTGCACAAATGGTATTTTACAACCTATGGTCCATGAGTCTATGAAAGTCATATGGACAAATCCTATTAGAAGGTGTGGATAGGGTGGGTGGAGCCCATCAGTAACGAGAATTGTGGTATGCTGAGTCGAGGTCATGTGACCATTGGGGGAAGCTGGGGGCAAAAAGACGATCCATGGACAATAGTTAACGAGGGGTTCGGCTAAGAGGCTTCAACTGACCTTTGTGGGAACTGTGCCACTTGCAGGGCCAGAAGAGGACTGAACTAGTACTTGAATGGAGCAGTGTTTCACTCCTTAACCGCCTTCCTTGTTACCATAGAAACGGGTTGTTTTGAGTTCTGCTCTCTGTATTCAGACTTATAATAACAGGCTGGAAGATTTAAAAAGAGGGTGGGGCTTGAAATCATTGTTCTTCCTAAACCATGCAAGGAAACATGTGCGTTCATCATTGCTTTTGTTGTGGGAAATTGTCTATCCCGCTTTTCA
Source organism: Novumbra hubbsi (assembly GCA_016801125.1). Lineage (NCBI taxonomy): Eukaryota > Metazoa > Chordata > Actinopteri > Esociformes > Umbridae > Novumbra > Novumbra hubbsi. The sequence continues at coordinate 15,431 of JACXGK010003032.1, read as the reverse complement.
TAGGTTTGCGTGTAAAGTTAACTTGATTCAAATTTATTCAAAGCAACTCTAGGAAACCAGATACTTTAGATCAAACTACCTGTGATCACATGGTGTTTACAACGGAGAAACAGCCCCAAGGCAGATTCCCCACAAAAGACAAAGACACTTTCACACATGTAGAGTTTACTTGGCAAAGTGCCCATCTTCAATCTGTGTTAAACCAATTAGAGGTAATATTTGTAAAAACTTACAGACAAAGCATCTCATGCTTCTCTTAATGCCACATACTCAATACAAAATGGAGAATCTAAGGACATGTAACCGTTGTCCAAAATTGATGATGTGAGGACATGTAATTGATATACAAAATATACAAAAAGATGATGCAAATAACTATAGTTATGCATTTAAAAATAGGCACATATATCTGCACAGTTACATTTTTCTGTCTTCACTTTGCACAAAAAGGGCTTCACAGGCAAGGATATTGCTTCTAGTAAGATTGCACCTAAATCTACCATTTATTGGCTCATCAAGAAGTTCAAGAAGGGATGTTCAATTGTTGTGAAGAAGGCTTCAGGGCGCACAAGAAAGTCCGGCAAGCACCAGAACGGTTTCCTAAAGTTTATTCAGCTGCAGGATCGGGGCACCACCAGTCCAGAGCTTGTTTAGGAATGGCAGCAGGCAGGTGTGAGTGCATCTGCACTCACAGTGAGCGGAAGAATATTGGAGGATGGCCTGGTGACAAGAACGGCAACAAAGACGCAACTTCTCTCTAGGAAAAACATCAGGGACAGACTAATATTCAACAAAAACTACAGGGATCAGAATGTTGAGGACTGGGGTATGGTCATTTTCTCTGACGAATCCCTTTTCCGATTCATCCGATTCATCCCAAAAAACATTGGTCCGGAGAAGAAAAGTGAGCGCTACCATCAATCGTGTCATGCCAACATTGACAAATTGACATTTTGGGTCCATGGCCAGGAACCTCTCCAGACCTTAATCCCTAATTGAGAACTTGTGGTCATTTCTCAAGAGATAAACTCCAAGCATTGATTATGCAAGAATGCGCTGCCATCAGTCAGGATGTGGCCCAGAAGTTAAGTGACAGCATGCCAGGGCAAATTGCAGAGGTCTTGAAGAAGAAGGGTCAACACTGCAAATATTGACTATTCGCATGTACTTAATGTAAATGTCAATAATAGCCTTTGACAAATATGTATACTTCAGTATACCATAGTTACATCTGACCAAAAGATCTAAAAACAATCCAGCAGCAAACTTTGTGTAAACCAATACTTGGGTTATTCTTAAAACTTTTGGCCACCGCTGTACTTGAATGGGGCGGACATAGTGTTCAAACTAAACACAGGGGCACAGGTCAACATCATTTATAAGTCTGAATTGTTACGGCTACAGGTAAAACCACAAGAGAGATTAAAACGATAATAATAAAATCATACAGTGGTCCAGATATTGTCACTTTAGGGACATGCACATTGGTCCTGGAGGTTGATGGAAAATCTAACAAAGCTTGTTTTTTTATGGCAAAGGGTAAGAAACCACCAATCACCTAGGAGAGATATCTTTGGGGACATAGCAGGAGCTAAAAACCTCTCAAATCTAGATGCCTACTCTGGGTTTTGGCAGATCAGCCTTGACAGGGAAAGTACAAGGGTTAAACTTTGGGCTCACTTCCGTCCCAGATGTCTTACTAAGGACTGTTTAACAAATATTTCAGAGTGTGCCCAGCACAAAGGTTTACATTGATGATTTGTTGATTTGGGCTCAAGCCCTTAAAAAGCACACGTGGCTAAAAGCAGCATTTGATCAAGCCAGAGGTAATGGACTAAAACTCATGTATTCAAAAAGACAAAAACAACCTTCTTCTGTGACAATCTTACGTGTGATGGTGTTAATTGACGCAAAGTGATAGCCATTAAGAACATGTCGAAAGAAAGGTGTACAAATGTTCTTAAGAATTGTTAACTATGTAAGGAAATATGTACCAAAAACTGGCAACTCATACCAATCATAAGAGAAATCTACTGAGTCAAACTACAGATTGGTGCAGGGACAGCATTCACCAGAAAGACTTTGAGGAGCGCAAGGCATTTATTTGCATGCTTCAATACTAAGGTTCTATGATGAGAAGCACAAAACTAAAGTCTCAGCAGATGTCTCTTAAACTGGTGTAGGTTTGGTACTTTTACAACAGAATGGCACAAGATGGCGCCCAGTTGCATATGCCTCCAGGGCATTGACATCATCTACAAACAGATGGAAAAAGAGTCATTGGCCCTGTAATATGCATGTAAGAAATCCCTTGTGTTTGACTGAATGATACTGAATGACTGAATGATACTACTCCTAGTCAGGTAGTAACTCACATAAAACCTTTCTTTGCTCCAGATGTAGTCATGGCAGACAATGGCACACAATTCAGCAGTTCCGTTTTCAAAGACTTTGCTAAACTGTACGTGTTTAAACATCACATCCGTCACATCCCGTCCACTGTACCTACAGTGTAATGGGTTGGTTGAGGGAGTAACATAGTCCAGCTCAGACATTAAACAATAAACCTGTGCAGCTTGTGGAAATTAGAAGGTCAACTAGAGAAGTAAAAGCACCTTAAAGACTGATTGAAGTGCCAATATCTAGAAGAGTAGGGGTTTATAATAAACATGAATGAAAAGTGTTCATTATACAACATATTGGGGCCAACTTTGAGTTGTATAGGGAATGTTGATGATTGGTTGTGTATTGGTATGCCCATATGTGAATGTGTTTATTACATATTGCATGTATTTTTTGATGAGGGAGATGTGGTATACTGAAGTCAAGGTCATGTGACCACTGGGTGAAGCTGAGGGGGAACTAAGCACATGCCCAATGCATGACTCTGTGAAATAGAAATAAAGAACATTATAGAAAACATCAATTTGTTATCATGAATCTCTGATTAATTAAATAACACAACAGGCATCATGTCCTATCTATTATGCTTTGTTCAACGTTAGTCAGCACCTGCGGTGTGTAATGTTTCCCATGTCCATAAGAAACCTAACCCTCAGTATGCAAACATTTAAGTAAAACTTTTCACTAGATCTAACTATCCACAAAAATTGCATGTTTGTGTGTCACTGTCTATTATTAAGAAAAAATATTTTGGATTTGAGCTTTCAGTGTGAGTGTAGCAAACAATAATAAAATTAACCTCACTAAAGGGTTTTCAACTTCTTCCTCTGCCATTGGAGTCTATGGCAACCCATAGACCCTTGTGGTAAAAACTTGGGGAAATTCAACAGTCTGGGTGGGGCCCATCACATCTTTCATTTCACTAAGTTTCATGTCTGTGCCTTGCCCACTCTATCGCCACCAACAGGTCAAAGTTGGAGCTGTGTTTACCCATAACCTTTGACCCGTATGACCAATCTTCAAAAATGAGGTATTTCTTTGATTCCCATGTCGTGCTCAGTTCAACGCAACCCATGTTGTCCATTTGCGGTATATAGATTTTCTAAAACAGATGTTCAATCTTTCCCAAAAAGGGCACAGATGATTTGTAGAAGAATTGTCACAAATTTTATCAGACGTTTTTTGGATTATCCAAAAGGTTTTGCGGGTAACTGCTTATCAATTATATAATTTAGGGTGTTTGAGCATGTCCCTCAGCAGGAGACTGGCAGACAGAAATCAATATTTACTTCACTGAAGGATTAATCCATGCTCTCAACAACTTCACTAAAGACAGAAACATTTTGACTTCTGAAACATTGCCAACAGAACAGAAACATGAGAACAGCTATAGAATAATTTGTTGATTATTCTTTTTTCAAAGCATTCAAACATTTAAGTCAATCTAACTATCCACAGTAATTGCATGGTTGTGTGTCACTGTACAATAATAACAAAAAACTATGGGCTTTAAGCATGTCTTTCAGTGGTTGAGTGTCAAAGAAAAATAAAATGAACTTCACTGACTGAGCCTAGCAATCAACAACAACCACATTGAACATAGAAATGCAAATCAATTCTGTAGCTACTCAAACTGGCCCTGGCTGTTCAAGAGATATTTATGTTGGTCCCTGTATGTTGTGACCTCTGCTTCTTCCAACATTAAAAAATATTGATCATTTTCCTACTACTCATACTGTTATTTTCTGTTTCCATTTGCATACAAATCATAAAATGTGTCTGTTTCATTTGCCTTTGCTCAGTATAATAACACTCATAGTTGTGGTTGGTAGGCAGAGGACAAGGGTGTGGCCTTACTTGTTGTTATGGAATGCAGCAAGCTTGATCGCTAATTAAAACATTGTGTGCTGCTATAAAATAAATTATGTCTTCAAACATTAAAAAATAGTGTTTATTTTCCTACTACTCATACTATTGTTATTCTTTTTTTCCATTTGCATACAAACATAAGATTCTGCTGTTTCATTTGCCTTTGTTCAGTATAATAACACTCATAGTTGTGGTTGGTAGGCAGAGGACAAGGGTGTGGCCTTACTTGTTGTTATGGAATGCAGTAAGCTTGCTCACTACTTAAAACATTGTGTGCTGCTATAAAATAAATTGTGACAAACTGATCAGATTTCAGACGACAAAGCCAGATTAGCTGTCACACACACCTGTGCAAAGTGGGGTCTAATTTCAGATTTGCGTGTTCTTACCTTACCTTAGCCCAATATATATATATATATATATATATATACAACAAATTGTGAATAAAGGGAGGTATAATGATGGTTCAAGATTATGCAAATGAAAACTACATATTACACAAACTGCATCTCTTATATTGAATCTCAGAGAAACAATTTAAAAACATCCAGTCCAGGATCTTTGTTTTATTTTTTAAATGTGAATGTGTTCTTAGATAGTATTAATTATTTCCCACTGAATAGGCATATTGTTTTTGTGTCCATGCAACAAAATTATTAAAGAAATTGTGTATTTTTTGAGCATTTAAACATTTAAGTAAAATTCGTAATTAATCTGATGATCCAGAATAATTGCAGTTTGACGTGTAACTGCTAATTTATTAAATAATTTAGGGTGTTTGAGCAGCAGGAAGACTGAGAGTAGCAGACAATAATATAATTAACTTCACTGAAGGAATAATCCATGCTCTCAACAACTTCAATAATGACAGAAACATTACTGACAAGTCAGTTTACAAGTCAGTAAAACCTAAAGTGACTGTTACAACAAGATTCAAATTGAACATAGAATTGTAGATAGATGCTAGATCTACTTACATTGAAAATAGGTGTTTTTAAAATAATGATGTTGGTCCGTGTATGCCGTGGCTACCTAACATCCAACAAGACTGATCATTGTCTGAAAACTCGTAATTTGCAGTAACTAGCAGTTTCCATTTCGAGGAATTGGAGTAAGTCTTGGGTGTGGTAGGAAGGAGGGGACAAATGAGTTGCTGCATTTCCTTTTTTTTGTGTTCTGAAGCAATCCAGCTCACTAAGTAAATCATTGTGGGCTTTTAGAAAATACATGTGACAAAGTAAAGCATAACTAATCAAATCCCCACTTGTTTTCAACTCGTAATGTATTGAGTGTAATGGGATAATGTGTGTGACTTCCCAGTGGGCAGACAGGAGAGTTGAAGTACTTAAATGAATAAACTGTAAAGAGATTTTCTCCAACACAACCAGAAATGGTGATCATCATCAGCGTTTTAGCATCGAAAATCATGAATCCTCTCATGACAGGTTAGTGGTCAAAACACAGGCTTTATCCCAAAACCTACAACATGCTTCACGTTTATTGTGAAAAAGTAGCAGTAGCAGGATTGCCTAAGGTGATCCAAAAGTAACAACATGATAAGCGGTGACTCATAACATGCTATTAACAACAATACAAACCAAACAAACGTTTTATAAAATACATTTCCACACATTTTGTTTAGCCTAGAGTGCACCAGTGGTTGCTTCTATTTAGGTCTCACTAAGAGGAAACTGAGGGGGTGTATCTTAAGTTTTAGCCATAGGAATGAATATACGAATGGCATACATGTGGTATGCCATTGGTATATTCATTCCTATGGCTAAAACATTTTTGGAAGCCAAACAGTGCCGGTTTCTGGAATTGAGTTAATCTTGTTACATCCCAGGGAGTGGTGATAACTGAAAATGTCTGAAGCAGTGAGAGACATTTTGAATATATACTCTTAAAGGTATCACTAATCATGTCTTAACATGTACATGACTTCTCTCTGGTTCTGTTGCTTTGAGTAATTGTTCTGAACCGTGCTGTTAAATGTGATTATACATAGATATTCTTCTAGTTTGTATTAATACAAAATAAATACTGTTTATACATTTTGGACTCTGAAAACCCATAACTTGAAGAAAGATGAATAGTTAACATTGTTTGAGAAGACTTAATGAATGTATTAGTAACAATGTGTGAAGAGAATACAAAAAACGTATGTTGACATGTAGTTGCTTTTATTTAGAAGCTCAAAGTATTCTCCAATAGGTAAGGCTGATTATGTCACATATGGACATCCCCAGGGGTTCAGAACCACACATTCTTTTTATTGTTTGAACATGTAATATAATATACAAGTAATCTGCATTATTGCTTCAGAAAATTGTACAATATCAACCAAAATTGACAATTTTAGATCCCTATATCAGTGTGATGGATCATTTAATCCTAAAATCAAAAATGAGATTAAATCTGATCATATCAGATTAACCTCTGAAAAAATGTATGTACACAGTGTTTTTGTGGTTGAGATTTGGAAAGTTTTTGATTTACTGAAATACACAAACGACATGTTTCTGCAGCTGACTGTCCCCTACATCGTGAAAAAAACCGTAGGCTTCTATATTTTTATAATTCCGGAGATATAAATAGAAATGTAACAGGTGTGCTTTTCGATGCAAAATTGCCTCTAAGAGATTTCAGTCAAGATAAGGAAGGCTTCTACTTTGCAGAAATACACAAACGACATGTCATTCTTTGCAACTGACTGTCCCCTACAACATGTAAAGAACCGTAGGCTTTTATCTTTAACATTTCCGGAGATATGAATCGAAATGTAACATGTGCAATTTTTTCTTTTGTTTTTGTGGTCGAGATTTCAAAGGCGATGTGAAGGAGATATGAATAGAAATGTAGTTGCAATGATTGTGACGCAGATTTGCGTCAACCGACTTATAAGTCTGCTATTAACCACTCACATCTGTTTGATGGTGTGTGTATAAATGTGCCTTAGGTTTATCAGTCTGTGTTGTTCATTGTTTGTATGTCAGGACCTGTTACGTTAGGTACTTTTTTGTTTTAACACCACGCCATTTGGTTACCATTTTTGCAAGTATGTATATCATGTTTCTATTCAATAAATCTACGTATACATCTACGTATACATCACATCACATATACATCACATGGTGTTTGCATTTGGTTTCATCACTACCTACCACCATGATGTGCCATGATGTGTCTCTCTTGCATAATGTTACAAACACTTTTGTACAAACCTTATACAACATGAAATATACACCTTTTGTATTAAATGGAACATTTTAAAGAAGCACAACAAGATCCAAAAGCATGTTTAAAGCTATCAGCCTTGAAAAAATGTAATAAACCCCAAACACATGATTACTATGCAAAGAAGTTATTTAATAGCTTAACAATTTTTGTAATAAAGGACACTTAAATAAACTAGAAACATCTAAAATGTTATAAAATATGTACATTGCTTTGATAAAGTCTTTGTGTAAAAAAGGTACAGGAACAACTAAATTAGAGTTTGCTATATAATTTAACTCAGGATGTGATGGCTGGAACAAAAAACGATACAATGTACTACTGGCTATCTGCATATTAAAAGACATGCTTTAAAATGTAAAATTGAAAAGAAAATCTAATCAGATTAATATATCCTGTGATAACACTTAATTTTTGATATTCCCAAAAATGTCCCTTAAGATGCTCTAGTGACTATCTGTAACATTTTAACTAACTATGTACTAAACCTATCCCTTACCTATATTCTAATTATTCCTTATTCTAAACCTAATCATAACCTTATCTTTAGTCAGCAGTTAATCAATCGTTAGTTCGTTGAGAGTTTGTTGAGTGTATCACTATCTACAGAACATCTACAGATACAAACTGGGACTCTCAAAAGGAAGGGAAAAGTGTCCCGTGAGTTGAAAACAGTTGAAACAAGTAGGGGCACGTTAATAACAAACTGACATTTTACTAACCGGTTTGAACTAGAACATCCCACACTACCTGGTAGTCTCTCTGTCTAAAAGGCTCAGGTACATGTTCTTGGCAACTGAAATACATTGAAAATACACCTGGAATGTGGGTAGAAGGATCTGTCTGTAGTCAACATCAAACTTCCCGCTCTAAAACATTACATAAAAGAGAATATTAGCCAATCTAGAAACCCCAGATAAAAACAATTACAGTAGATTTTATTTTAGGACTTAATTTTTTATTAACTTAGCAATATTAAACATATTATGCATATCAAACACAATATCAAATTCCTCCGACCATCAATACCAATACATATTCTGTTAAGTTAAATCTAAAAAAATATACTAATGTATGGTTGTGACTGTGATGTCCATGCTTATTTTGTAATGTATGTTTTAGTCCACTAGCTCACAACAGAAAGCATATTTTCTTCCAGGAAACAAAGTGCATTTAGAGCTGGTTTGAATGAAATTACTCCACATCTGCTGATGATTCACCTTGAAAGAAAAATATTGGTCCTTGAGTTTGTGGGAATCATAGATTTGTCCTGCAACTTTACAGTGCATTTGCAAAAATACTAAACCCCTGATTAATTATTCTATACATATTACTGAACTACAAAGTGGTACATTCCATTTTTGTTCTGTTTGATATTTTATTTGAAAATATCTATGCGGTGACATTGGTTTTATTGTGGTTAATAATTAAGAACAAAAAATATATATATGTTGCTTTTACTGGTATTCACCCCAAACATACATTTTTGGTCGAGCTCCATTTTGCTGCAATAGCAGCTATATGTGTAACTACATATCAGATATACGCACAGTCAGGAGTTTTTCTTTCCATTCTTCTTGGAAGATTTGCTCCAGGTTGTTCAGGTAGTTTGGACCATGCTTACGGACCACCTAAGAGTGGTTGTTGTAGGACACTCACTTCTTTGTACTTGAGCCACTGCAATGTTCCTTTGGGCTTGTACTTGGAATCATGGTTCAGCAGAAAAAAAACAATTATTGTTAGGTTTGCGTGACAAATAACACTTCGGTTTTGGGCCTGTAAGCTTTATCTTATCTACAGTAATGAATATATATTGTGTTCAATAGGGGACATGTCTGGACTGCAGGCAGGCCAGTTTAGCCAGTGTTTTAACTTGAATTTGTGGAAGCAACAACATACTGTTCAAAGATAATGGTTTTCAGAAGTGTTCCTGATCCCATGCAATGATTTCCACTACAGAATAGTGTTTTTAATGTATTGCCACCTGAATGCCCAAAGATCACAATCATCCATTATATTTTTTTGCCATGTCCGTTGCATACATGTATATATCTGAATTCTCTCAATATTTTTATGATACTATGTACCATAGATAATGACATCCCCAATTTCTCAGCAATTTTATGTTGCAAATAGTTTTCTTAAATAGATTGTTGCTCTATTTGCTCTGCAGTATTTAACAGATTGCTAAATCCCTCCCCATCCTCACTTCTGGAATTACAGACCCATCCCATTATCTCTGGAATTATATTTTATTACCTAATCATGTTAGAAGATAGTAGTAGACAGCTATTTTCACAATTTAGCTAGCAGTTTAATTGCCCTACTTCCGGTTCAGAGGTGTGATGGGAGGGCAGGACATAGGAGGGCTGACCCTGGGGTTTGTGTGTGTATGTGCGTGTATGTTTGTACATCTGTTTGATGAAGGTGTTTTATTTGTCATAAACGCGTCTGGGAATTATATGACAGAGTGGTTCCCACGGATTGCGTTCTTCCGGAGTTCTTCCGGACAAACGGTGCTTAGGTGTTTTAAATGACATAAACGCGTCTGGGAATTTCATGACAGAGTGGCGCCCACGGGTCGGAAAAAAGGGTCATCCTGACAAACGGAACGGCCGCGTTGGGACTGTGAGGTGCTATTTTTTAAAGTACCGCGTTTCATTAAGAGGTTCAAAAAAGCAGTGTCGCCAAGACGTCTGTAAGCTAACGAGGTGTTACTATCTTTTATTCAACCAGTACATGATTCTATCGCATCCGAGGCATCCCAGACGTTGCAATGAATATGTGAGCTAGAGAGGCGCCAGTTAGTTTAGGTGTTTAAAGTTTAGTTTAACATTCATGAGAACGCAGGACTCTGTAAGAAATTACCAGGATACGAACCCAAATCTTTAGAAACATTAATTCACAATTTACCCGAGATTCTAGAGGGTACAGTTTTAACACATTACAGTACATTAAAATATGTTTACGATCCAATGAATATTTGTTTAAAACTCTACGTTGATAAGCAAATAAAAAAAACTAATTTATTCTGCAGGAAGCGGTCCCATTTACCAGGGTGGTTTTAGACCTTGGATCGGTTTGGACGCATGGACGAAAATAAGTGAATATATTTCCAAAATTATTGGTTTTAACCAAGAAATATCATAGGAAATTATAGTGTTTGGAGAGGACAGTCGTATTTTGAGAGTTCTAAACGAGAAAGTATATTTTTTAAAACTAACAGTTTACGGTTGTAGCTTCTATAAAAAGAGTAACTCCATGGTTATAACTGAATATCCCGTGCATAGGTTTTTTTAGTAATTTAGCTAATTACTATGTAGAACTATTAAAACTATAACGACAACGCTCTAAAAATGTGTCCGTTATTATGCCAAAATGTTAAGCATAGATATAATGACATGATCAACAATCAGCGAGATTTATGTTACATAAAGAGAAGATAAACTATCATGCATATAGCTAACTATAACCCATTGATACATCCCTACAGGTCACTGGCATTTCTGTAGATTCTGCACTGATGTATGTCTTTGGGTTGTCTTCGTGAGGGGTGTGACAATCCTGTCGATTCTAACTCAAGGAGTGGGTGTTGGCTGTTAGAATAGGGGGTAACTTGGTTTGGTTAATAAAATATATTTAGCTCTTCACCCCAAACATATGCAAGGATGTACAAGCCTACAACAGGCCTTTGACGTGTTACATGCGTTCATGGTAGTTGGGCTAGTAACAGTCCTGACATTCTACCAGAGATATTTTTTTTTATGTTAACTGATGATATGTAATGGCTGTTTTTGGAGCTTTTAAACGTAAAATGCTACATAGGGACCCTTACATTTTAGATGTACTTTCTAGCCTCAGCAACAATGGGTGTAAATGCAAGCATATTTACCACAGTTTGTTACTGTCTGTTATATCTTTAAATCATTGACGTTTGTTCTTTAGCTCAACTGTTGCCAGTAAGTTACCATTTATAGTCATGGCCCTGTGCTTTTGGAAAAAAAGTTCCTATCGGGGCAGGTGCCGGGACGTGGACCGATCGTGGAGCAGGTGCCGGGACGAGGGTCGGACGTGGAGCAGGTGCCGGGACAAGGGTCGGACGTGGAGCAGGTGCCGGAACGTGGACCAATCGTGGAGCATGTGCCGGGACGAGGGTCAGACGTGGAGCAGGTGCCGAGACGTGGACCGGTCGTGGAGCAGGTGCCGAGACGAGGGTCGGACAGCTGGTTGCCTACCAGGACCCGGGGCACCGGCGGTGCGACGTGCAGGCGCTTTGGCACGGGCTGCCTGTTTACCAGGCCCCAACCCTGGGTGCCTGGCTAGCCTGCTCCCCTCGCAGGGAGACAGGCGGGAGCCCGTGTTCAGCGCAGACAGGTACAGATACTCGGACTGCCTGGATCCCCCTCAGATACCAGCCACGGCACCCCAGGGAGCCCCGATAGCCCCCCCCAAAAAAAACATTTGGGGGCGCCCCTGGGATGCGGCCGTGCTGGGTGCCGAGGTAACCCATGGAACTCGGGTTGAAGGTGGCCTTGTCTACCCCCTGTTGATACCCCAGCCTGAATCATCATCCGGAAGATCCCAGTCCTCATATTCTGCCCCTGAATCGTCAGAGGAGGGAGAGTCGGATCCCAAGTCTCCCAACCAGGTTTACTTCTCTCTCCACCAACGCTGCTCGTCGAATGCTGCTGGTTCCTGATGGTGGTTTATTCTGTCACGTCCATAGTGTGAGGCAGAACCAAACGCAGACATTTTTGAAATAAAAGGTGAATTTAATCCATAAACAAAGGGACAAACTAACACGAACTGTAAACGCAAAATGAAAGGTGCTGAATCAAATAGCAAAACATATAAGCGACTTACAAAAAACGTGCAGAGTATCCACAGTGAATTGGAAGTAAACAAAACAAGAACGTGAACGTTGTGAAACACAAACACAAACAATAAACCACACCGAGTGTGGGAAAACCTAACATAAGTAGGCTCCCCAATCAGAGACAACTGATCCCAGCTGCTCTGACTGGGGAGCCCACAGCGGCATAGAGAAGGCTAGAGGCCTCTCTATGCCGCTTTGGGCTCCCCAGTCAGAGCAGCTGGGATCAGTTGTTGTTACTGTCTGTTATTATATTTTTACATCATTGACATTTGTTCTGCAACTCAACTGTTAGCAGTAAGTTACAGTTTATAGTCATGGCCCTGTGCTTTAGGAAAAACCTCCTACAATAATTTACTTTAATATAAGCCATTCCAGTCATTAATACAGAGAAAACGTGCCATTGTCTATAACCAAGTGTTGCGGGATATGGTGGGGTTGGTCCACAAAATATACATAACACTACAAAACAAAATGTTCACATTCGAGAGCCCTGGTAGAATGTGTCAGTTCAATTGAGTCAGGAATTCCAGTCAGAAAATTTTATTATGCCAAAATGTTAAGCGTTTATATAATGATATGATCAGCGGGCAGGCAGATTTATGTTACATAAAGAGAGAAGAGGACCTATTTTGCATACATCTAACTTTAAGCTTTTTGTTAAAAAAATTCTAACCTAATGGTCACACACTTCTTTATTTAAGATTAATGATGTCAGGATTATTACAGATTTTCAAACGTGATATTGAATTTCAAAACTATCCATATGTGAACTACATGTTTGTTAACTAGTGAGTATTAGCTGTTTGAGTTGCTTGATCATAAAAATTATAGAGAACTCGCTGACTGGCTATTATTGTTTCTAAAAAAGTTAGATCTTATCGTTTTTTCTATTTTTTTATCTTTTTCACTACAAATGAGTGAAAATAAAAGATTCCATGTGGGAGTTCCACAAGACTTGATTTGGAGTCGAACACTGGTTAAACTGTAATTTCTACCTCTTGGTATCATTAGAAAGCAGGGCGTTAATTTTCACAGATATGCTGCTGACACACAACCTCAATCACTATTGAACATTAAATGAATATTTACACATTTGAACCTAAAGCGTCAGCGTAATATCATACCATTTTAAAATGTTCTATTGAATATTGGCCATAAACAATCCCAATAGGTTCTAACAACATCAGTCCATATTGGATACATCAATTCAACAAGACACTTCTATAGAATAGTGTTCTGCCCTTTGTTATAATGTGCAGGGTATAATTTGACAGGCATCTAAACTCCTCACATAAACAAGCAAACAGTAACGTTTTCCTACAACATCGTAGACTCATAGAAAATAGGAAGTTTGAAACTTTACAGAATACATAACAATGTACCAATGCCATGCTAAACATACATTTTGAAGCAAATTGCATTGTAAAGAGTAGCTTACTAAGACACAAGAAGAGCTCTGTTTTTTGGCGAGATTAATCGTTTTGCACAAGTAATCATGACAAACTGTTCTAAAACTGCCAAAAGAAGTTTAACAACTGAACTTTGTTCTTTAACTCAACTGTTAGCAGTAAGTTACAGTTTATAGTCAGGCCCTTGTGCTTTAGGAAAAAAAATCCTTTAATAAATTACTTTAATATGAACCATTCCAGTCAAGTATGTTGAAGGAATACCTAATTCCTCTTTCCACCAAGCAGAAGTATTATTTTAGTTTTGGATTACATGTTGTTTGCTGGTAATGAAAATCCGGAAATTGGCAGAGCTTTTACTCAATACACCCACCATCAAAACATATATGGTTTTCATTACCCCATCCATTCTCTTTGTTACACATCAAAAAACGAAATATGAATGAGACGTTTGCTTAGAATATATTTCCTTTTATTTTAGAGTTTTGTTCAAGAGTTTAAAAACAAATTTCTAAAATAGTAATTCAGGACACGTAATACCTTGGCGACATTTACTGGTTTACTACTAAGTATTTTTTTTAAAACACATAAATCAACTATATAAGTATACATAGAAATTCAAGGATACACGTTAGGGGTAATAGTATTTAAAAAAAAACAAACACACAATGTCAAGCATACTGAATGTTTCTCTTCAGGCACCTCTAGCTCTATCAGCTCTAGCCACATATTGTAAGGACTGGAGTCGCAGAAGCGAGGACGGGACCCAAGTGCACGATGTTGATTGAGTTATGAAGGCCGGTAGGGCAGGAATGGCAGGATGTTAGGAGGGCTCGGATATAACGAGCTGGGAGTTATATAATTTCGAATGTCAAAACTACTGAGCTGCGTAACGCAGGAGCCGTAACGTGTAGACGTGAGTACTACGTTGTTTGTACTGGCAGCGAGCCGGTGGAACTGGGGTGCTTATGTAGGGTTATGATAGGAGTGATGGGGAACAGGTGTGTGTGGTTGACGTAGGTGATTAGTGACTGGTGCGTGCAGATGCACCACATGGCCACCAGAGGGCGCGCTGGGACCGGAGCTGGGGACAGAGTCAGGGCGGAACCCTGACAGAACCCCCCCCTCAACGGACGCCACCTGGCGGTCGCCCGATACGACCAGGATGAGCCCGATGGAAATCCCGGATCAGGGAGGGATCCAGGATACGGGAACGGGGTTGCCAACTACGCTCCTCGATGCCGTAACCCTCCCAATCCACCAGGTACTGGAGCCCGCGACCCCGACGGCGGACGTCCAGCAGGCAACGGACCGTGTAGGCAGGGTGGTTGTCGATCAAACGCGGAGGCGGCGGCGCCGGGGAAGCAGGACAGAGAGGGCTGGTGGCCACAGGCTTGAGCTGGGAGACGTGGAACACTGGGTGTACGCGGATGGAGGCGGGTGTAAGGAAAATACTTTCATTCTGTGTGTTTTGAAATGATGTATCAATGTGTCATAATAAGCTATAAGCACAATCGTACAATTGTATGCTTGTGCCTTAAGAATGTATAGCCATATCATGAATGCATTATTAACAGCCAAATGAAACTGCTTAAAGCATGAACAAAACAAGTAATGATATGTGGGGTAATAAAGCAGTG
>JACXGK010003031.1:0-48248 GCA_016801125.1 Novumbra hubbsi | reverse complement strand
GGGGGGGGGGGGGGGGGGAGGCGGAGGAGACAGGATGGGGGGCCACAGGGGGTAGTCTTTTAGAAACGGTCTAAACAAGCCTCGGCCTGGACGGCTCCCACCAAAAAATGCTCTAATTCAACTTCCTACGGGGAAGTATTGACTGGCCGCGTGCCGGATTACACCAGTGTGTGTAAAAGACTCCTGAAAGACCCTGCTGTGGGTATGAATATCACACGGGGCACATTCACAGTGTTGAGGACCTGTCACCGTTGCCGGCATGCCTCATTGTGTCTCAATAATACCACATTACAGCCATTGTTCTTGCCATTCTGATCTCTGAAAGAGCCGTCCTTGGCCGAGGTACGGGTCACTGAGTGGGGGACTGATTGGCCCATTCCTGTTATTCATCTTTTCCCGTAATATATTTCGCGCGTGCGGGTTTATTGAACGAGAAATAAAAGGCAGCGCTCTCCTTCCCTCCCGGGTGGATATCCGGCCTACCTGGCCCCCCACATGGCTCACTCTTATCTGAGCGCCATGGGATTCATTTTTGTGGCATATCGGATTGTTCCCGGCTTCGTTCCCGGCTTCGTCCAGCACACAGCAGAAAAGCCATAAATCTTAGGAATCCCAGATGCCAATATAAATAGCGATGGACTCCCTGCCTCCATGCAATACACCAACACAGATGGTACCGCTCCAAAGCTCCTGACACCAGATCAGAACCTTGTGTAATTGTCAGCCATGTCCAGAATTATCCAGCGCTGCTTGACTAATAGTATTCTAGATAACTCTTCATTTAGGATATATAGTTCTTCCTCTCTTTTGACAAACACAGCATTTCACGTATGAATGTGTTGGATTAAAGAAATCACAGAAAAACACCTGGTGGAGTTAAAACACATGGTGGAGTTATCTAGTCCAAAGCCAAAAGATACATCTCACACACATGAACATGATCAGGGCATCTATCAGGTCAGCACTAGATTTACACACAGGCAGAATTCCCTTGGGGTTCCCAGGGAAAAATGTGATTTGTCCCACCCAATATATCACTGTAAACACAGCACATGTCAATAGTATTAATAACACAAAATGAAAACACCTGTGCTGATTATAGACACTTAATTGCACATTCTTAATTTCAAAAGATTGCGAGTCCACGCACAATGGTTTGACCCACTGCCCTCCACAGCACCAAGCAGTGACATCATGCAAGTGCAGTGCTTGTGTGGGAATCTGACTGCTTTGAATAACAGGTCACACTTTGTTATCTAGCCGTTCGCCGACGTTTTCTTGCTAGCTACAGTAAGATCAACTAGTGTTTGCAGCTGTTTGAATTCGAGTCAATAAGAAAAGCGATGAAATGTATGTAGTGTTCCTTAGCTGGCTGGGTGACGGTGTTCGTGTCTACCGTCAGAAAGGCCCTCAATGCACGAGGCTAACGTGAGGATAATCCAGTGAGTTTGTTTTATGTGGGCAGGGTTCACACACAAACAATAGCTACATTTGTAGAGCTACAGTCGCAAACTCAACAAAGGCGCAAACTAAAACAGTATTACAACACAACTTGTGGAGTCCCCCTCAGGAACTGATCTTGAGAAAAGGTCATTTTCCCCTCCAACATTGATCATCACATTTTCGGCCCTTGATAATTCCCAATATTACACCTAATCTACATTACACGTGCATTAAGAACAATTAAATCATTTTGGGGGAGCAAATCTAACTTTTTGGAGTAGTTTGCAATATGCCTACTGCAGTGAAGGGTAATGTTCTGACTGACATTAAACTCTCTGGCTTGATGCTTTGGCTTTTCTAATATTTTTGCATAACAAGGCGTTGATATTTTTGGCTTTCCAATTATTTCCTCATCCAGGCCCCAAATGCCTCCGTATCCAAGCTAAGCAACGGCTTGTAGTTGCCCATCGGGGTCAGTGATGTTGAAGGCATCTGGCATTGGGCCACTCTCGCAGATTAGTCATTAGTGAATTTGTTTGAGCTTGATTTAATAACATCCTGACTAATTTAAATTAAGTTCCAGAGTTTGTCTACAAGAGATGACTCCTATGAGGATATCCAGCCACCATCTTATTTTACCCAGATGAACTATGACAGCGAGTACAGGCCAGCTGTCAAGACAGAGAAACCGGGGGATATGAGGACAGACAGGGGAGATGCCGTGGCACTGATGGGAGGCTTCCGCTTTTGCTAAGATGGATATTTGCACACCACTTAGAATGTCATTATCCTTGACAGCGTTATCGCTGACATGTGCCACCGCCCCCTTTGTGAGCTTAGTTCGCCAAGCCCTGCGGCACATTATGTGTTCTGGAGGGGTGGGGACCTTCTATTCATATTTTTATTCAGTATTAAGCTTTTCTTTTTTTTACTCGGCCCGTTGATGTTTTTAGCCGACAGCTGCTGAAAACACAAAGACGGTTTAGGCGACGCGGTGGTCGGACATGTCGCCAAACGACAGCGAGGGCCGATGCTGAATGTAGGCACCAATCACGGCTTGACAATCTGCCCCTAAACACACGTGACCGTGGCAAGTCACGTAGGAACACGAGCACACATGAACGGAAAATGGAAAAGAAAACATGACACATCTCCGCACCCCGAGGGTTCAATTAATGTCAGGGTGTGTGTGGGCCCGCCTGTTAGAATATAACCCGTGATTAGATGAGACGAGGGGCCGAACGGTTCGGCTGATTGTGACAGTGCTACTGGGCACGGCCTTGGGAGAGGCATTTAGCTTCTGCTCCTTGTGACAGGTGAGAACATGAAGCCTTCCTTCACTCAGCTCAGGGCATCCAACCACCTTAGGTCCAACAATGACAGAACAGTGAGCAATGTTGCTGGGTTGGAAAAGCAACAGAGTATGCAGTGTAATATACCTCGCAAGCTCAACAGGAAGTACTGTTTTTATCACAGCGCTTTGGATTGAGAGGAAATATTCAGCTGGGGATTTAATAGGTAGGTAACATGAGTTGTGGCTCTCTGAAGTAAGAACTCTAGCCAAGGACTTAATAAATCTGTTGTTGCTGTGACCAAAAATTATTATTGTTTTAACTCATCTTCATGTGCTTCGGATATTAAACACCTGCAGCAATAGTCAACGTCACAAGGATAAACTACCCTGTATTAAAACTGCTGTAGCTAGTTGGAGCCGCTTAAGATATCCAGTAACATTGAACTGTTCTATTGTGATCCCCTGCAAACAACAGTGCAGTTCCACAGCATTCTTGTTGACTGCAAGTGTATTAAGTGATCAGTACCACTGGATTATTAGATTGTTTTTACTTTCTATTTCCCTCCTAGCTGTAATGATATTGGAGTAACCTACCTGACTTCATCAGCACACTGGGCTCTCCTCTATTCAAGAGTTGTTCCCCTTCTATTGTAACGTTAGAGCCTAAACTAAACATGTAGACACCCAACTTAGAGGGCCAATATTATTTGGACAATTATCTTGTTATTTTTAGTTCAGTGTCAAGGTTTTGCTTTTGTATTTGGAGATGTCTGCTGTTATCTGACACCATGTTAAGTGCAAATTAAAGTCAAGCTTATAATCATGAGATAAATCAGAAGATTGAGACACATAATCCTAAACATAACTTAAAATATATATATATATATATATATATATATATATATATTAGGGATGCACAGATCAGTTTTTTTAGGCCAATACCAATTTCCAGCTCGCAAAACCATCCAGTACCGATACCGATATTATAATTTGTATATCTATAGTATTCCTTTATTTAAGATCAATTTCCAGGTAAACGCGTGAAATCAAGAAAAGGCAACATTTATGGTGGCCATTTCACCCTTTACACCCCAGTAGAACTCTAGAATGCTGCAGTAATTTAAAGAGAATACTTTAAATAAATTACACACATTTCAAACAAATAGATATAGCACAAAAGCTAAATTAAAATTACAAGTTATTTTTGTTTTAAAGAGCACATCTTCATAATTTGACAGCACATTCACATAACTTAGAATAATATATATTGTTTTCTAAACGCTTGTAATCTATATGTACCTCTCACTCGTCCTCCTCCACTTCCTCCGCAAATGCATTACACATTTGCTACTACACAATTTGTCTAATAAACAAACCAGATAGTAAGCTAGCTTCAGCAAGCAGTTTGGTTTGTTTCTATAAAGCCTGTAGAAACAATCTGTAGAAACCAGAACCAACATCTCAGTTTGTATAAACCAGAACTGCCTCTTTTTTACGAGACAGCAATTAATAGCTAACTTGTAATGGAATCATAACAACGTAATCATAAGGCACAAATCTCAACACATTATACTTTGTATAGGTTATAAGGGAAAGTGTGTGGCACATATTTCTGGAGATTCAGGACATTGTGATTAAGTAACAACGTTGTCAGCAAAGCATAACGTTAATGTCTACAATCTTGGCTAGCTAGTGAGTAACACTTCGTTATTTACTGCAAAAGCGAAACACAATTGCGGGCCGACATATTTCTATAGTCTGATAGATGAACCGAACCGGACAATTAGTTGTCTAGTTAACTACGGCAGTTTCCTTTTATGAATGAAATCAGGAGTAATGCAAAAAAACATCCAACAAATTAGCCAGCTACACCGCTAAATACCCAGACTGAGGAAACAACCATTCCACGTAAAACAAGCTGGAGCTTATGGGCCAAGCATGGTAAGCTTTGCAATAAAGCGTCTTGCATGCACTTAACCATGTTTTGGGCATTGTCTCGTAGTATGACATTTTTTTCCGGAATATTCCAGATGAGAGCTTGACGGAGCTTGAGCGGAATGGAAAATTCTTCCACCTCAAGATACTCTAGTTTTACACCAATTGCATGTGCAATATATGTCTCTAACACTTAGTAAAATTGCCAAACCGCGGAAATGTTTAGCGCTCTACTGACGCACCACGAAAATCAACTTTTGGCTTACGTATTTTACGTTAAAGATCGGTTTCCACACCACCGATGTCGTATTTTGAGTGGAAATCAACCGATTCCGATCTTGTGCCAATCAATCGGTGCATCCCTAATACATATATGTGTAAACATGTCCCAATACCTTTGGCACCCTAAAATGGAAGGATTATGTTGTAATTTTTATATCCAGACATTCAGTTTAAATCTAATAGTACATTCTTCTATGTCGGATTCATTGTTCAGAAATGACAATAGTCCGTCCGCCCATATTTAATGTTCTATTAGTATTGGGACATATGCAAGTACGTAGGTGTGTTAGTTGGCAGTGACAGTGCAGGCTTAAGTCATTTGCTGGAGTCTGACAACTTGAGGACCAAAGTGTCAATACAAATCCACCTGGCCATCATGAAATCAAAAGATAAACAGACATAGCCAATACATTAGGTGCCAAAATCAACTGTTTGGTGCATTAAGAAAGAAAAAGAATGCACTGTGTGCTCTGCAATGACAACCAACCTGATAGATTAAGGTTAACCTCCACAGTGGGTGACCAAAGAATGTTCGACACAGAATATTCTTTGAAGAGAAAACAAACAACCGTCCGATAGATCAGGAAGACTTTCCGGCATGAATGTGTCAGCCACTACAATCTACAGAAGTCTTCACCAGCCCAACTACAGTACAGAGGCAGGACAGCAAGGTGCAAATAAACTAGTTAGCCTCAAAAACAGGATGACCTAAAAATACATTCGAGCCTGCATTAGAGCCTGCAAGGGGGGGAGTACCGTGGACAGATGAGGCAAAGATGAACATGTACCAAAATTAGAGAAAAACCAGGAGAAAAAAAGATACTGACATACTTCATCTGTGAAAGTCAGTTACTTTTTGTTTGGCTCACGCTGAAACTGGCTCACTTGTCTTCATTAATGAAAATGCCAGGACTACCTAAAACTGTCATTTCGAAATGGTCCATCCGATATGAAAGAAAATACATTCTATTGAAAGATGACTGTCTGCCCTACAACCCAGAGTCCAACATTTTGGAATACACACTCAAAATAAATGTCCAATATGTTTGGAGTTCACTGGATGTCAACTTCGTGTAAGTCACTTAAATTTGTCCTACTTTTTGTATCAGACATTTTGTGTAATAGTTTCTGTTTGTGGTGAATAGACCGGCTGCCAGAATCATCCTGATGATATCACATGTTAATTCAAAATAATATATAATTCATATGTGCTTACTATGAATGTTACCTACTCCTTCATGCAATTGCAGAATATATATTATTCAAAAGTGAAAACGGTGACACAGTTTTAGAAAATAAGATGGCAATTTAAAAAGTAATTGCCAGCGCAAAAAAGTCAGTGAGGTGGTGATATGTGGTGGACAAATGATTCAGAGATGACAGATGACATTTCTGTGGGGTTACCTCAGTAGTCCTCCAGCAAAGATATGCCCTTTCACTTTGCATGCCTAACCGACGCCAATTCAAACACCACACACTCACACTCACACACACACTCACACACACAAATGTGAGCTGCTGCTCCTATCAGTCATGGATCACAGCCAACAGGAAAACATATCCATAAGAAGAAAATACTATAGTATACCAAACTCCAAACACCGTAGTATTTTATAATTACATTTCAAAATGTTAACAGAATTGTTATTTTGCATCGTTTTGGACAATGTAAATACTAAATTGATATACTTTTACGACAGTATATTGAATAATTAAAAATTAAGTATTTTAGCCGACATTCTTACTGCATAGCAAATAGTAGTATTGGTTTTAACCTGTGTAAAGGCTGCAGGATCTGCGGCCCAAGTTTAATAGCAATAACACGAGTTGGCTTTTAACAGCCCGAGTGGCATCCTGCATGTCCTGCATGTCCAAGTCAAACTACCTGTCAAAATAGTTGACATCATTTAAAATGTCCCTGGGTATAGTGTGGCTTAGTGTAGTGGTTTGTTAGGCAATCAGCCTCCTATTGTCCATGCAAAGTGAAGCTCTGAGGTTAACACGTGCCGAGGATTTAAACGCGTTTCACATGAACTTTGGAAGAGAGAGCCTTGGTTGGTTTCCCGGGCTGAATACACAGATGACCAAACACTTCACCGGGAGGGAGGGGGACACACGCAGCATGTCATGATACAACTGACACCTCCGTATAGAAATGTGCAATACAGACAAACACAGCTAATGAAGCCAGAATAGAAATGTGCAGCACAGACAAACACAACTAATTGCGTTAGAGCAGCCGAGGTTGGGCAGGGAGACCCATCTGTTGGCTGGTATGTAAATTCACTGTGGCAGCCACTGTGTGTGTGTGTGTGTGTGTGTGTACTCAGCTGTTTTTGATGGTGAAGGGGGGTTCCTGATTGACTGACTGAATCTCCTCCTGGGCTCTGCTGCTCCACTTTGCACCTCTTACGTCTAGGACGATGCTCAAGGATTCACCCGAGGAGGGACGGAAGCATTTCTAATTATTACTGTATTTATAATCATCCCTGTATTTGAGCAGCAGCAGTCTCTCTCTCTCACTTATACACTCTTTCCCATATACTCTTTCCCCCTCTCTCTCTCTCACACCCTTTCCCTATCTCTCTCTCTCTCTCTCTCATACACTCTTTCCCTCTCTCTCTCTCACACTCTTTCCCTATCTCTCTCTCTCTCTCTCTCTCTCATACACTCTTTCCATCTATCTCTCTTATACACTCTTTCCCTCTCTCTCACACACTCTTTCCCTCTATCTCTCTTTCTCTCTCTCTCTCTCTGGACTCCCTTCATCAGGCAGGCGGCAGATCACTAGTAGATTGACTGCTGCCGCAGTAATCAACATTCGCTCTTCATCATCTCACTGGTGGATGAGGTGAAGCAAACAGCCTCTTCACCTCGCCTCACTAGTGGATCTAATCAGACACAGCTAGCTGGCGTAGCCTCCTCTAGTTCTGCCTGGAGGGGAAGGTAATATAATGGGTCTCAGTACAACGCCATCTCTCTGGGGAGCTGTACTCTATAGACTACAGCTGACTGTTAGTAAACAGGGTCTGTTTTCATGTCTAGCTATTCTGTGTTTGATAGATATGCTATGGATTATAATAATCCTTTTCACCCCCCCCACACACACACACTCTCTGGCACACACACACACTGCACAGTTCCCTACCTCCTCCCACTGGTGGATGTATCTGATTAGCCTGGACAGCCTGAGCAGTCTAAGCAGGCTGAGGATCTTGGTGAAGCGGACAATCCTCAGGGCCCGGGCCGTCTTGTAGAAGTCTGAGTCAATGCGCGTCTCCACAATGAGAAAGATGTAGTCCACAGGTATGGAGGAGATGAAGTCCACCACAAACCAGCTCTTCAGGTATTTGAGCTTGATCTGCTGTGGGTCCAGAATGATCTCCGTGTTGTCCTCCTTGACGATGCCCGTGCGGAAGTTAAGCACCAGGTCCATGAGAAAGAAGGTGTCTGAGATGACGTTGAAGATGATCCAGGGTGGTGTGTGCTCGTCCTTGAAGAACGTGATACCCACAGGGATGATGATCAGGTTGCCCACCATCAGCAGCAGCATGGTCAGGTCCCAGTAGAACCTAGAACAGGAAAAACCACAGAGAGGTTAGAAAATAGAACAAATGGGCCCATAGAGGCTAGATCCAAGAACAGGAGGAAGGGCAGTGAGGTCAGAACTTAGAAGGTAGAACAAGAGGAACCACAGAAAGTTTAGAAACTACAACAGAAAGACCCGTGGGAGTCAAAACCTAGATCAAAAGAAACCACAGACAGGTTAGAACCTAGAACAGCAGGAACCACAGAGAGGTTGGAACCTAAAACAGGAAGAACCACCAACCCAAAAGTTAAATGAGGAGAAACCAAAAAGAGGTTAGAACCTAGAACTGGAGAAACTATAGAGGGGTTAGCAACTAGAAAGAAGCAAGAACCTCAGAGATTTGAGCATGAAAAAACACAGAGGCGTCAGAACAGGAGAAAGAACTGAGAGATGAGAACCTGAGAAATGATGGGAGGAACGTCAGAGGGATCTTGTTCTGGTTGCCCAACCTCAGTAGCAATCTTGTCAACTCCATTTGAACTAGAGAATAAGGGAAGTGAATACAAGAGGAGTTGTTACTTAGATGCTACCACTGATAACAATACAATACATAAGCAACGACAACTGTTACAGATCAGCTGAACTGAACTGCCTAATCTGTATCACCATGGACATCCAACATTTTCAATAATGGAAGTGGATTAGGATTTTATACAAGGTAATTTGTCTTGACACGCAACCAAAGCCATTAATCAAAGCACTTTATCAATGTAATTTGAATATGTAATTGTATTAACTAGTCTAACCCACATAGAGCCTGGGAGAACCTTGACGACTTCTACTTATCAAGTCTTCACATAAAGTTGAATCCTACAGTGGTTCTCATGACTGACTGATGACCCAGGCAGCCTAGGCTCCGCCCCACAGTCTGTCTTGTTGCGTTACCTATTTGTTTCGCCCCGTAAACCACAACTCCTGCATGTGGTTCCAGGCTGCTCATTAAAAAGGTCAATTAGGGTTAAATGTTGATTACAGTGTGGCGTGACCTCGTCCATCTTCTCAGTCAGTAAATCGCATACTCTCCCTGATTTGAAATCAAATCCATATTGTCTACGTTATATAAAGGATGATATAGAGTATGCTTTTGGCTTTACAGAGGGCTCCTCACTGGGAACTAGTTTTTGTGGGTATGTCCTGGAATAATGATTTAACTACTCAAGTTTAGCTGGCCCCCATCTCATAGCAAAAATAATGTAAACCGCAAACCCAGATGATAAGATACTATTCACTATGTAAATGATTGCTTTTCTATGATGGCTCTCAGTGGAGATGAACATTTCCATTTCCTCAGAGATTACTCTGCTGTCTGTCTGTAGACACATTACATTACTTTGAAATAAACACTAATTACAGGGAAATTACACACACAGCTGACTAAGGCGGTTGAGCCGCATTGTCCCATGGATTACGGTTTACAAACACCCTAAGTACACACTAACACACACTACACCCTCTCTCGCTCACACACTGACACGCGAAACAGTGACAGTAATTGGAATTCTTCAAAGTAAAAGGGTATCCACTGTTTCAGTTTCATTTCAAGCAGAGTTATTTTTAGAAAGATGTTTCTGCCACTGTGTTTGCTCATGTTAAGATTTAAAACCCAAGAGGACAAGAACATACTTCAGTGAGATAACTAGTACATGGGTAATGACATTCACTTTCAATGCTTCCCATTCCCTAGTACTACCCGTTTCAGATAGAAGTGTGGAGTAGACATAAACACAAAACATCTTGCTTGAGGGATTGAGGTACACCAGAGCCTTTAACTGTGCTTTACATTACAATGTGCTGATGTATCTATACATGTTGGTGGCAACAAATGCCTCATGGTCCTCGTCACTCTTCTGCCCATTTCGTGGTGGCCTCAAAGGACTTCCCTGTTCCAAATGGGTAAAATAAAAAGTTCAATAAAAGCACAGATGGCAGACTGTCTTGTGTGCATAAAGAGAGAGAGAGAGCAAGAGAGAAGGCTGAGAACGGATGAGGAGGAGGTTGTGGCAGACAAACTGCAGTCACCAAGAAAGGGGACCATGCCTGTGTGAACTACACCTTGCCCAGTAGCAAAATAATATGACATTAAAACTTCTGTCCTTCCTAGTAATGTACAAGAGGTCTACAGGATACTGTAGACCAACAAATGTGTCTGTACATCTACAACCATTTTACATCCCAATAGATGTGTTGAACACATTCCATCAAATGCTGACTATTGTCTGATAATTACTGATTATAATTTTTGAATAATCAGATCATCTTTGGAAAGAAAAGTGATGTGAAAAGAACTGTTAGGATCGGTCATCTTGTTTGTGTAATGTAGCTAAAGTCCCCTCAATGCCCCAAATTTGTAATTGCGCCGATGAATGTTGCTGCGTGTTGCTATACAAGAATCAAGTGTGATTTGTAAATTTTTCATTGTGTGTCTGTCAGTGTGTCTGTCTGTCAGTATGTGTCATGCTCCTTTTCACTCTTGCCATGTTGCCTTCTAATGGAGGTCAGCCCACCTAAACATAGCAGGGATCCATTTACTATGTTTTATTATGCATTGGGAGCCTGACATAGAGGAACGTCGCTCTATAGATAGATTGGGCAGAGAACACAGGCCAAGGCAGGGTGGTGAACGAACACTGCCCTATCTCCATGTCTGTCAAAAAGCGCTGACTTGAGAATTGATAGCTTTCCCCTTTCTGAGACAAAAGGCAGTGTCCTTCATGGTGCATGAGCTGCTGTGGTGTAGGACAAAGAAAAGAGAGAGAGGAGAGATGAGTAGATGGATGTCGAGGGTGGAGAGGCAGATGGAGCAGTAGAGAGGGAGATAGACGAAATGACCCCGGTTACATACAGTAACTCACACCTGAGTTGTTATAGTGCAGGGGAGGGACTGCTCACTCTCAGGACGAGAGCCTTGACATTTCCCTGCCTACTCATCGAAAGAGACTGAGTCAAGGCACAAAGCATGACCAGGGACTGCAGATGCATGTTTTCTCCCTCAAAGTGTGCCTGGCTACAGGATAAGTCTCTCCAAACACTGTCCTGGAGCAAGCTATCCGAACACTGCGTTCCATCCTGATGTAGCAGTCAGTCATGGCCTCTGATACCAGCCTCAATGTGCTGTAACACTGGATGTACCGGCAGTCCGATCACATATTATGAACATGCTGAGAAGGAATCAGAGAGATCCACAGCTACAATGTCTGTGTGTGTGTGTGTGCAGTCAGAGGGCTGTGGTCTGTAGGCGTTGGCAGGCACGGTGTGGCATCCAGGACCCATTATGCCAGGAACACTGGTTACCTGGGGGGGGGGGGGGGGCAGGCATGAGCAGGGCCCTCAGGGTGCTCCCCTTCATTCTGCATGTCGTCTGACTGAATGAGGACAGCAGAACACAGTGTACGTGTGTGTGTGTTCCTGTTCCAGTAACAGCACAATCGCCCCCATTGTTAATGTGATTCTGGCTGATTGAATGATTGAAGTTTATCTATTTATGAATATGAAAAGAAGTTCCCCTCTTGAATAATTCATTTCCTTGTTTTGTGTGTGTGTTTTTTGTTCTCCCTCTTCTCCTTCTGAGGGGTTGTTTTTTGTGAAGATGAGGCATCCTCGTCAGAAGTGTTGATTCACCATCTGCCTGAGGATGTTGCCTCATGACATATTAGACGACTGTCTCTCTGACCTGTCTTAGGACTGTCACTGCTGTATGGGGCGAGACAGTGAACGGTTGTATTGACTGTCTGTGTTGTGTGTCCTGCATTCTGTTTGCATGTGTGTGTGTGTGATGGTATAATGTACTATTTACCATATATTGTCAACACTGAACAATTGTTATACAGTACCAGCCAAGAGTTTGGACACACTTCTCATTCAAAGTTATTTCATTAGTTGGACACGCCTACCCATTCCAAGGTATTTACATATGGTATCAAAACAAGCAAAAAAGTGTTAAACAAATCAAAATACATTTGATGTTGTAGATTCTTCAAACAAATCACCCTTTGCCTTGATGACTGCTTCGCAGACTTTGCATTCTTAACTAGCTGTCCAATCAGTTGTGTTGTGACAAGGTAGGGTTGGCATAAAGAATACCAATATTGTGTCTGTACTCTAGTAGTCCATATTATGGCAAGAACAGCTCAAATATGCAAGGAGAAACAATACTCCATATCTTAAGAAATAAAGGTCAGTCAATCCGGAAGATTTCAAGAACTTTTCTTCAAGTGCAGTCGCAAAAAACATAAAGCGCTAGAACTAAAATGTCACTCATGAGGACCGCCACAGCCCCAGAGTTACCTCTGCTGCAGAGGCAAGATTTATTAGTAATCATCCTCCAAAATAACCGACACATCTCAACATCAGTTGTTCAGAGACTGCAGCAATTCAACAATAAAAGCAAAGAAACCACTACTGAAGGACACCAACAAAAAGAGACTTGCTTTGGCCAAGAATCATGAGATATGGACATTAGACCAGTGGAAGTATGTCCTTTGTTCCGATGAGTGGTTCCTCCTGTGAAGCATAGAGGAGGTGGTGTGATGGTGTGGGAGTGCTTTGCTGGTGACAGTGTCTGTGATTAATTTAAAATTGAAAGCATACTTAACCAGAATGGCTACCTAGTAATTGTGCATTCGTCTTACCATATGGTTTAAACTGGATGGGATTATCATTGTTTTTCAAAAGGAATGACCCAAAAAAACTCCAGGCCATGTTAGGACCATTTGACTACAAAGGAGATTGATGGTGATCTGGCCTCCACAATCATCTGAACTCAATAAACAGGCCAGTTATCTACTTGATATGGGTTTGGGATAAAAATATATTCCACCTCAACATAGCTAGAATTTCATGGAAATTACGTAATATTGGGCCGTTACTTTAAAGATGCATTTTGGGACATTTCTAAACAACTAACTTTTTGAACTTAACACTTTTGGCCTGGATAAGAAACCTGTTCTTTAATTGGGCATAATCTAAGTAGAATCACTACAATACCACGGTTATACATATCGTTTGAAAACACATGTTTTTAATGACAAGGGGCACACATCAGTATATATAGTACATGATACAACCAGTGGCCAAAGATCCAGGGATGTAGCCCTAAATGTACTGTTTAAATGCCTGCGGATAACTATGGGATCTTACACATATGTTGTCAGTGCCAACTTTCATTAACAGAGGCCTAATGTGGTTGGAAATATAGTATTCTGAATTTCCCCACCGGAACAATTTCAATTCCAGAGAAAAATGGAATATATCATATTGACATAAAGCCATATCGACACAGGCACAAGGTCAAGCTATCACCTAGTCTTCTCCTTGGACTGCTAAATACAGTTAGGTATTTTAATACTTTTTTGAATATTCAATAAGGGTTGATGTAAACTGCTGCTATGATAGTCTTCATGCGTTTCCACATAGTTGTCAGGGTACCATGTGCATTTCCATGTAGTTTACCAGTAGACACGTAACAATCTAAGCACAACATAAAACTTCTATTAGATCAAATTACCCTTATAATTAAAATAGTATATCGTTTTGATTCCGACGCAAATGCCTGATAATTAGGTAACTGCTTAAAGTAGTTGATTCTGGAGGAAGTGGTCCCACCCAAATTGCCTTGAGTGGGGTTTGAAACAGTGCTCAACACTGCTGCTATCATGAGTAGAATTTATCGGACAGAAAGCAGCTAACCTTCTCCCCCTTGGGCTGATTTACTAAACACCAACACAGGGAGAATCTATTGAAAGGAATTACCCTCTCCTAATATTGAAAAACATAATAATTCCATTAATAAGATTAGAGTGGCCAGGTGATGCTCCACTGAAGGATTATCATCCAGCTAAAACCTGTTCTGTAAGAGTCCGGCAGCTTCACCTTAACTCATGAACACAAATACTGTCGGTTTGACCTCTGACAGATGCTGGCGGGGGTAGAAACCAGCACAAAATTCAGATGACAGACAAGAAGCAATGGTCCATAAAACATTTGTCCCATCCTTTCGCATACATGTTGAGAGTGGTTCTGGTACCTTCTGGTACCTGTCAAGTGCATAATGACCTCCACCATAACCAGTGACTGAACAACACACGCACCGGGATGCTTATTCATTAACACCCTCTAAAGCTAATACCTTGAAAGCTAATTACCTCGACGGCAAGAGATAAACAAAAGCATAAACAAAATCATGTCTTAAAAAAAACAGCAAAAATCCTATTAACAATAGAAACAGAATCAAAGCATTGCAGGAAAAGCAGCAGTCCAGGTGTGCAGAACAATAGAAGTAGTTGGAGAAGAGCGACACCAACCCACGGCACCATAGCATGTCTTTCTGGTAAAGGGCCCGGTGGTCGGTGCTACCAACGTGTCCTTGTCCCCACAGAGCAGAGTCCTTCACACGCGGCAGAGGCCCTCCCCAGAGCTGAGGCACGGCCCGTCAGGTATGTACCTGGGGGAGTAAAAGACTCCACCAGGATACTCTTCCGGCAGCGCAGTCAGCAACTCGCTATGCCGGCCAGGGCTGCTGGACCCAAGGAGAACACTGGGTTTATGACCCAGTCGTACTGTACCCATATGCACAGATCCGATCCCATAGAATCGCATTCTGGAAGTCCAAAGACTGGTCTCCAGCCTGCTGTTGCCAAGCTGACTATATGCATCTGCATCTATGTTCTGTACTTCCCGCGCGCTTGGCACCTAATTGAGTCCCTCTATATTATCATACTGCCTTGTTATCAAGCGTTTCTCCCGGAGGGACTTGTTGGCTGTTATTTTTGGGGTTCTTCTATCAGTTCATGACTGAGTGTTGGTTAGGGAGAAAAGGCTGAACACTTTCCCACTTCTTCCCATGAGAGAATGAACAGCTGTGCCTCCTAAACCAGGTGAAGAACTAACCTAATATAGTCCTCAGTGACCAATATATTAGCATTCAGTGACTCTGGGCCCAGACCCATTTAGCCCCAAACCACAGCTCTCTCACCCTCCCAAACCCGAATCCCATTTAGCCCCAAACCACAGCTCTCCCGCCCTAAAGCCCAGCCCCATTTACCCCCATACCACAGCTCGCTCTCTCTCTCTCTCCCGCACCAAACCCCAACACCATTTAGCCCCAAACCACAGTTCTCTCACTTCCCCCAAACCCCAACCCCATTTAGCCCCAAATCACAGCTTTCCCATCCCAAAGCCCAGCTCCATTTAGCCCCAACCCACAGCTCTCTCACCATCCCAAACCCCAACCCCATTTAGCCCCAAATCACAGCTCTCTCACCCCCTCCCAAACCTCAACACCATTTATCCCTAACCAACAGCTCTTACCCCCCCAAACCCCAACACCATTTAGCCCCAACCCTCAGCTCTCTCTCTCCCCAAAGCCCAGCCCAACGTCTCCTAGCTCCACCACGTCCGTTAGAATCAGCATATTTGGCGAGGCCCCAATGAAAGCCTTTCTCTCCATCTCAGGGATGTTGATCCCAGGTCAGGGTGAGAGAGAGCGCAAAGAGGAAACTAGATGGTGTGAAAGCAAAAGGTGTTGAACAGGACAAGGAGTACAGTAAGGAGAAGGAGCAGGAATCCGCCCGTCACACCCTGCCCAGTGTATAAAGCAGCACGCCATCTTTCCCTTGGTCATATACTGAACCCTATTGCTCAACACGCTACAGAACCGGTGAGAGGGGGAAAACATAACCCACAATTAATGGCACTTAGAAGCTATCAGTTTATGGAAATCCCTTACTAAGAAGTCGTTTTAAGCATTACACTGAAATAAAAGCATGTGATGTGAGGCAGAGTTTATCTCCTTTTTTTTTCTGGTCTGAGTGACAAGGCTACAGCAGGGGCTTATCAGACTTAAATTTAACAGCACCAGATTCATCTTGTTTATTTGTTATTGCTATCACTTGTTAGTGGTGCACCGGCGTTTGATTTCCACACATCCCGCTACCACCTCCTGCTCCAACGGTTCCCTGGCAGGCGCTAACAATGACACGAGAAAAGTGAAATTGGCAGCAAAATCCGACCGAATGATAAATAGCAGGCCGGAGACGATGTCCCATTGTCTTTCAGAACGGGGGAGAAGACAAATGGGGGAGTCCTACCGGGGAGGAGGGAAGCCAATCTGTCTCGCTGCCACTGAATGTCTCCTAATCCAGCCATTCGTCACAGTCGTCCAGTCAGACGGCCAGCGCGGCGCGCGGTTGGAGGGTCCAAACACATTGATCAGCGAGGCCGGGGGACGTGGAAGTAGGCTCTCTGAAACATGGCAGCCACACAATTAGCCTTTTCATTCCGTGGCGTGCTGCTGGTCTGCACTCAGGACCTGGATGAGTGGAGCGGTTGTCCCTGTGAGTGGGAGTCCCACTGGTTGTGTGGTAGTGCTCCGGGAGACGGCGCTGAGGGCTGCTGCCAACCGCCTGGTCAATAGAGATGTGTTTCTCAAACACGACTGGTGCGAGAAAAGGCATGAGAACAACCATTTGCTGTTACTCCCTATTGATCTATTACACTTACGGTACAAAAAAACTGTATTGTCCTAATCTAAGCATTCCCACAGTGTGTGTGTGTGTGTGTGTGTGTGCAGAAAAGGGCAACGCTGGGACGAAGTGATGCAGTGATCAATTGCTGCTTCAAGTTTCCAAATCATACTTTGTATTAGAACACGCAGTGATGTGTAAAATTGAACATGAGATTAGCAATCAATCAGCGATCCCTATATTTCATTTCCTTCAGGAAAGGTTGTTTCAATTTGTGCCACCCGCCAAAGAAATATCCCCACCGCAATGATATCTGCCTGTAATCCCCATGGATTTTAGTCACTAAATCTAGACTCCCTCTGCCATTTTCTCCACTTATCTACCTCATGTGGGAATGCTGTTTCATTCAATATTCCCTTATCACAGGTGTTTTATCCAAATGGCTTGGGGCTAGATATGTCCAGCTGGCTGCAGCAGAGCTCTAGGACAACTAAATGTCACACACACACACACACACACACTTCACTTTCGGTTGATTAATAAAAATATATATTTTTTTTTACACCACACAATCCTCTCCCTAAAACAGTGAAGCTGACATCATGTATTTACCAATGGAGTGTGGGACAATAATCACAGTCGTCTAGCAGCCAGGAAAACACATTTGATACTGAAAAGTGTCAGACTAGAGAATGGATCTGGGCTATCTGGGCTTGTGTGTCCACCTGGTGAGATTCCAAATGGATTTTACAGAGGACAGAATGAATTGAAGGACACAAAACAACAAACACAACATTCGCCAGGACACAAAAATAAATAAAACCCTTGCGCGAGGAGAAGCGCAAAAGGGGCCGAACTTTCCCGCTTCGAAAAGACATTTTCGTCGTTATATACACAGCTCTATCAACTGCCATCAATACTCCAAGGTTGAATTCACTGGTGACTTCTAACAGGATCAGTAAACGACATCTAAACGATGATGTAGCAGAGCAAGCAAAAGCAAGCAAAAGCACTGGCACATAAAATCTATATTTCCAACAGGTTTCACTCTCCCAGTCCGCAAACACGTACGCTGAGGTCAAACAGTCCCTCCGAATCCGTTCGCCGCCGCGTGGAGTTGAGCATCCAACCTCCCCCCCATGGCCCGGTCCGCCTCTCTCCATTAAATAAATTGTTTTGTAATAATCTCCTGTGATGTGTGCTCCTAATATGGGTGGATTGGCACAGTAGCAGCCTCTTTTGATTACCCCACTCTCAGGCCCGGCCATAGCACTCGCTAAT
The DNA here is from genome assembly GCA_016801125.1 of Novumbra hubbsi. Lineage (NCBI taxonomy): Eukaryota > Metazoa > Chordata > Actinopteri > Esociformes > Umbridae > Novumbra > Novumbra hubbsi. Next base: position 29,965 of record JACXGK010003031.1, on the reverse strand, counting down.
CCTGCTCTTTACCTTCAATGAATAAAATAAAAAATAAAAAAGGGCCTCATTTAACTGAGAGCAGAAAACGGCAGAGTGCGGTGGCTCCTCCGTCGGCACCCGTTACCCCACCGCCACCACATCCGCTAGCACAGATTAGCGCTCTGCTCTGGTGTTGCCGTGCAGAGGAAGGCAGCAGAGGGCTGAACGGGGGGCCGGAGCCCTGGACGCCACTCGCTCCCGACACCGGCCAATCGGGTGGGAGCAGTCTGCGGCCGCAGAATCAAGCGGCCACTGTGGGAGAGTGTGTGGCCTATTCTCCCCCACATTGCACTCACCCCCGGGTCAGTTTCTATAAATCACCCAATGACGAGCTAGAGGTCCCGCAAGACCAAAACAAATCAATAAGAAAACACATCCGCAAATGAACTGTAATCAAACTGAGTGAAAGTAGACACTGTCATTTGATTTCACCACCCTGTGCACTTTTTGAGCTATGAGAAAGTGAGAAAAAGAGAGAGAGAGAGAAAATAATGTGTGACTCTGTGTGTGTGAGCACGCTGAGAGACATTACTACAGAATAGCAGCAGTATATTATACCTGTGTCATGTGTCATTAAATGACAATTTCCTAAGAGGGATTAATACTGTCGCTGTAGTGTAAATAGCACTACACTGCTGTACCATGGTTTATCGTTTCCTCAACCTAAGAATCAATCAATGATTAAACTGCCAAAACATTGTTGGATAACAAGCTGTTCGTTGTGTTTCCATCCTTAACAATACAAGGTGAAAGATATACAATTAGATACTATACAAATAAAGTTATTTCAATTAATGTAAATGTATTTACAGAACTGGAAATGTAAAATACTTTATTTTTATTATTAACATTACTGTAAATTGACCTATACACAGAGAACATCGGAATTGAGGGATATGTTTTTAATACTGAACTATTCTCAATACAGTTTTTTGTTTCATAAACAAGCATGACTTTTACAGTTTTACACACTGACAGCAGGTTAAAAGTATTTAAAAAATTTAATAACCCCTTCATGGGGAGTTGAGGTAAGCTTAACTAATAGGCATTTCAACATGCATTCAAACAGATGTGTTTCTGCTAATGCACATTTGCAAATAAAAGGGTTTCTTGGCCCCTGAAACCCATACAGTAATGTGCATTCCGTCGTCTAAACCTGCGCTATTCCTCTTTAATGTATTCCCCTGGAACGGTAACAGGAGATGAAAAGGTAAGATGTCATTTTAGATTCCTTTTTTGTCTCTGCTGAGGGAAGTCTCTTTGGGGAGATGGTGATGGTTATACACGATGAGTATCCCGGTGAGACAAGGGGGGTATGTCCTTCAGGGCCGCTGCTGAATCACCATGTACTTAAAGACTGGGAATCTACATTTTGCTGCCATGATTCTGCTTCACCTGTAATTAACCTTGTCCAACATTACTGATTCATCCCATACAAATCCCCAATCAATCCCCCATCAACTCTGCCACTGACTGGCCAGCTGCTTGGCTACATCACTTCACCACAGGAAGGAAGAAGATGCATGTTCAGAAATGAGCGGAAAAGAGGCTGTACAGCTTTGGATCTGGAAATGAGCCTATAGATTGGATTATGGTGCCATTTTTAATCCCTCTTTTCCCTCAGAAGAAGTGATCCTCCCCTCCCTCCCAACGTTATACAATAGTTGACAAGAAAAAAGATTGCTGAATTTCGGTAGTCATGACTTGTGTGTGACTCCCAGTGGCACTTTCATTTGTGCCTATAATGTCAATATTAAATAGCAACGGATTTGGTGAAGGCATGGGAATAGACATTTTTTTATCACGGAAACACTTCTGACTTTTTCCATCCTTGCCCATAACAAGATTCTCCACGTCTTTCAGCCATCTTGTGTGTTATTTCTGCCTGCCAGAAGCACTAGTTTTCAATCATCCCAGGACAGCAACGCAGACATAAACAATTCCTCATGATTAGAATCCCCCTCTCCTCAACATTTCCAAGTAGGTTCGAAGGGACTACTTTTCAATCTCATCTGACTGAAAGCCTGACTCTGTAATAAAATTGTCTGTATGTGAGTGCACACAGAGAATCTAAATAAACCCAGAAACTGTGACCACATGGTCTGAGGGGGAACCTCCCTATAGTGGCTTCTACCTAGGCTCGGCCATATCATCACTTGGCTTTTCCATTCAACCCATTCCTTTATTAATGACTACTGGAATAAACAGGAAACGTCTCCCACAACCTCCAGTGCAAACAAGCAGAAATCCCATGGCACAGGCAAGTCTGTCTGTAACAAACACAGAGTCGGTGAAATGAACAAAGCCTCTGGCTACAGTTAAGTGTGCTTAGCAGAATGACACACTCATTCCCGGAAAGATTCCCGGTTCCCTTAAGTGGTTCGTTTTCTCATCTCATGTATGTTTAGACAGCTGCACTCATTAGAAGAGCACTGTTCTTCAACGGGTCCACTTCAGCAATGCTCATCACCGAATGTGCAGTGTGACCTATGTTAAGGGTAAAGGCATAAACTGGATGAGTAAATTATACCGATAGCACACCACTAACGATGGGTCGGGGACTGAAAGAGATTTTTAATTGCACAAGTGAGAGGAACGTCCCATATAATCTCAGTCAAGCAATTTGAAAGCGTGTAAACTGCTGTCAGCTTGCCGAAATGTTTCAAAGATAATGATGCCGGTATGCAGAACTGTAATACCCTCCCACACACAGGGACTGACCTGGTTCTCATGCCACTTGGCAGCCATGTCCACCGGACCGTAGGGCGCGGCGGAAGCCAGGGTGAGTCAAAGACTCTCACCGCAGGAGGGGCCCAGACTCCTGCACTTAACCTGACTCTCTGCTTCATAGGGTCTAAGGGAACTCGTTGGGGGAGGCCGTGAGTACAACCAGAGCGGGAGACAACTGTAGGTCTGGAGGAGGGACTGTGGTGACTTTGGTGTAGGAGGTGCCATCTGCAGCGGTAGCAGAGAGCGGTGACATTGGGGAAGGAGATGATTGTGGTGGGAGAGAGGGGTAACAGTCAGATAATTGATCGCAGCATCTGTGATCTAGCCCTTGTAGAATACTAATACCTCAAAATTAGAGGAAAACAATCTAATAACCATAGAATGAAATGCTACAACATAGTCGGAATACTGACTATAAGACACCAGGAAGCCTGTGTTCTATTTAACGAATATGGGGTAAAGTGAAGGTTGAAATAAATCCCTGGTTAAAAGAAAACAGAAATTACATGAAACAAATACCCTATGTTTCCATAACTCAAAACTTACTCCGAATATTTAGTCAATGCATGCAGACTCATAAATATTGTTACTTGCACAGCGCACACATACACACAAAAAGCAAATGGCATCTCATTTATTTTTTTGTCAGACAGCTCTAAGTAATCCAGACAGCTGAGAAATGTGCACCATTCCGTGATATAAAAGGTGAGTGTTGGTGTAGATTCACCAGACCAACGAGTAAACAGACAGATAAATCAGTTTGTTTTCCATGAAGATTGCTTTCCTTTTCCGAGTCTGCTCTCTCTGTCCACAGCCCAGGGCAGTCTGCCTGCACCCTCTTTTCGCTTGCCGCCAGCCGTGCCAGTCTGTCCGGACTCGTCACACACACTGGTCTGTCGCGAGCCAGACAAACCCGGTGTTGTGGTTGAAGCACTACTGTCATGACAGGTAGCAAGCTTATTACCGTGCTTCGTCATATCCTTCTAGTGTAAAGGCAAACAAGCCAAAGTCGGATACAATGTCAAGGACATGGAGAAAAAAAGTGTCCGCTAAATCGGGCTGTGCTAATGTGTTTTACACAACTATGATACATGCTGGCATTTGGCTTAAAAATAAAAGAATTTGCTTACATTTCAGTAGTTGGAGGGTATTACTATATGATTTAAACTCTGTAGGTCCAGCTGATGATTCGATGTCACATACACACAAACTAATGAGGTATATACGAGACAAAACATTAGGACCACCTGACTAATATGCTGTGGGTCTTCGGTGTGCCGGCAGAACACCAGCGCCCTGCCGAATCTTGGACTACAATACCAAGGAAGGTGACCTGTGGCATCTGGCAGCAAGAAATTAGAAGCAGAAACTTCAAGTCCTGTAAGTTGCGTGGTGGAGCCGCAACTTACCGCAACTTGAGCCGTGCATCGGACTTGTTGTTCCAGCACATCCCACAGATGATCAATCGGATTGAGATCTGTGGAACTTGGAAGCCAGGGCAACACTCTGAACCCGTCATAATGTTCCTCAATCCTTTCCTGAACAATGTGTGCAGTGTGGCAGGGCACATTATCCTGCTGAAAGAAGCCACTGTCATCTGAGAATACCGGGCATGAAGTGGTATACCTGGTCTGCAACAATCATAAGGTAAGTGGCACGTGTCAAATTGACATCCACATGAACGCCTGGACCAAGGGATTCCCAGTAGAACATTGCCGAGAGCATCACACTCTCCAGGTCCATTTCCGACTTGTGTGTCCGATGTAGGTGCAGTCGATGGTTCAGACCAGACGTGATTGCCTTCATTGCCCTAGTGCATCAGTGAGCCCTGGATGCCCAACACCCTGTCACCGCTTTGTCCTTCCTCAAACAACTGTTGGTAGGTACTCACCACTACTGACCGGGAGAAATGCTCTGACCCAGTCTTCTGGCCATAACAATCTTGTCTATGATCTTTATTCCATTTCTCCTGCATCTAACATGTTGACTACGAGAACTGATTCTTCGCTTACCAACTAATCTACCCAGACTTCGACATGTGCCCTTCTTAGGAGATCAATGTTTTCATCTGTGAGTGGGCATAATATTTTGGCTCATAGGAGTGTCTATAAGGACACATGCATCTGTATCTTTTAATTCATGATATAATGTAGAATTCCAGCTAAGAACTCTTAACATTTCGAACATTGAACCATCCAGACTCTTGTAAAAAAACACAAAATCATTGGATTGTCACTTTTAGTACTGTCCATCAAGTCTAGCAGTGCCTGTCAAATCATGATACCGATATTTGTTGGGACCAGCAGATTATATGGTTAGTCAATAAAAAACCTTGCTATTATTTTGGGAGAAAAAATAAATTTAGGGGGGGGTTGTCATATACGGAAAATACACACGCACTTAAGACATAACAGCAGAAGGGATAGATGAAATGCAAAAGGAAACAATAACATGACTACATAATGGGAAAGATGGGCTGGTCTGTGGACACTGGAGTATGGAAGCAGATAAAGAGTAGGTTACCATGGACATTATACCAGTGAAAGATGAATGGCAATAATAAGAGGAATATCATGTTTTTACCCTCTGCAGTTAGATTGAGTAAAAGCAGGTTAACATAACCATGGATAACAATGGAGGAGCTGATCTACCCCTCCAACAAATCAAGTATATATATATATAACATTCAAAAGTTTAGGGTCACTTAGAAATGTCATTGTTTTCCATAAAACATACATGAAATGAGTTTGAATAGGAAATATAGCAGAATTAACAGGAAAAATGATTTGCTTTACTAAAAGAATCCTCCATTTGTAGAAATTACAGCCGTGCAGATCATTGTCATTATGTTTGTCAATTTGTTGAGGTAATCTAAAGAGGTTTCACCTCATGCTTCTTGAAGGCTTGATAGGCACTTCTTACAAACCATATGGTCAAGCTGCTGGTTGGGGCTGTGAGGTGTTTTTCTTCTCATATTAAACTCTCTAAAGTACACTGCTCAAAATTAAGGGAAAACATAATCATCACAGTATAACACTGAGTCAATTAAACTTCAAAGACTTCCAGTTAGGAAGTACAAGCTATTGTCAATCAATTTCACTGGTTTTAGTGCAAAATAAAGTGACAACATGTGCATTGCAGAAAGGGAATGGTGTTGCAGGTGATTGCCACAAGCAGTTGCTCTCCTTATACTTCCTGACTGATTCTTCTCTAGTTTTGTATTTTACTAGTGTCCTTATCACTATTGGTACTTTAAGGCGGTACCTGCAGCCCATTCAGGTTGCACAGGTAGTCCAGCACCTCCAGGATGGCACATCCATACATGCTGTCACAAGAGGAATAGGAGGAGCACTGCCAGAGCCCTACAGAAGGACATCATGCAGTCTACCAAACTGTCAGGAACAAACCACATGAGATTGACATAAGGGCCCGATGTGTACTAGTGGGGCCTTCTCCAGAGAACACCAGAATTGGCAGGTCTGCCATTGGAGCCCTGTTCTCTTAACAGATGAGTGCTGTTTCACACTGAGCATGTGACAGACGTCAAATAGCTGTGTTTCCTTAATTTGTTTGAGCAGTGTATCTGTCCTTTCGCTCAGTTGTGCACTGGGCCCTCCCTCTCCTCTTTCTGCAGTTTTGTTAATGGAGTAGTACACATCGTTGTATGAGATCTTCAAGTTTGGGCAATTTCTCACATAGAATAGCCTTCATTTCTCAGAACAAGAATAGACTGATAAAGTTCAGAAAAATATAATTTGGTAATAGGTAATGTTCGAGGTACTCAAAAAGTCCAGTTGTATTGCTTCTTTAATCAGCACAACAGTTTTCAGTGGTGCTAACATAATTGAAAAAGGGTTTTCTAATGATCATTTCAATCATTTAAAACAATTTAAAATGACAAACTTGGATTAGCAAACGCAATGTGCATTTCAATTTGCTTTCCTTTCGGAAAAACAAGGACATTTCTATGTGACACCAAACTCCATCCAAGGCATATATGACATATGCTTTTAGTTTTAGAATACTAAAACATGGCAGGGTAAGTTAACACCACCTCTCAAAAATGGAAATGTACTGGAGATAATCTGTCTTACCAAATATAGGATACAACTGTGTTAAATGTTAATACAATGGTAAATGATATATGGTAATATGATTGTATACTGAGCAATACATTAAAATAATGCATGTCAGATATTACAACTGCAACAACAAGTTGCTGTGATACTACAATCCACTATCGAAATAGTGGATTTTTTTAAATAAAACATCCCCTTAATTTATTCTACATTATAAGCATGATTAAAATGACTTTGATCCACCAAACAAATTATACCTGTTTAAGAGGTTTCTATTCATGACAGTATTAGCATTTAGCTAACTGCTTGAATATAATACCCTATAAATGCAGTCTGCATTCAAGTAGGTGTATAGCCAATGTCTTTATTAGTGTACATTTTATTAGTGTAAGTTTAAATCAATGACATGACATACAGTACTTAAGTATGTTTTTGGAACTACGGCCGCTAAAGGCTCACGAGCTATCTACAAAATGCTAAGCCGTCCACAGCTATACCTTTACTGCGATGCATCAGATGCATGCACTGTACTGTATAGTCACACTCAATGTCACACTCAAGGACAATACTTAATTAATAACAAGAGAAAAAGAATGCACGAAAAGGAAAGACCAATGGAGTTCCACTATTGCCCTGTACTGCGTTTAGTTCAGCAAGAAAAAACACATTAAAATATGGCAGCAGTATTTTTTTGTCCTTCCATTCATACAACTTATATGAAAACTTGAAGCACGATACTGGTAATGTTGTATATGAAGAACTGTTTTTAATGCTAAGCACATGAAACATGACACATGACACATTCGAGAATCATCTATGTTGGTGATGTGTGGCCTGTTCCTGGACCACAATTATTCTGACGCCATGATTCGTATACATTCAATTAATATTACTTTTTCAACTTCATCGTTTTATTTACCATGTATGCAAAGGGTAACGAAAAGTGGTGAGTGCATTATAATTTCTGAGTATGCCTTTGATGGGTTTCTGCAAATCTCAGAAGTGTTTTCTAGTATCGTACATTAATTAACCAAAATGTACACAAATGTCGGCACAAGGCTTTAACAGACATAACTGCATTTTTTTTATTAGCCTACATGATTGAACATCATCAATACACTAAAATGACTGCATGTGCTATTGAGCTTGACAGTAAGACAAACGCATCAAGCTTATGCACTTTGTCATGACTCTGATCTATGGCCAGAGCGCAATGGATCATTAGCTTACCTGAAATCACTGTAAGGATGAATTATCCAAAATCCCGCGGATTTAACCCGCTCTTGTTCCCGTTCCACCGCCTTTTCGCTCCCAAACATCCTTAGGGAGAACTTATTGACTCCCGGTTGCAACATTGCCCCAAACTGCCTGTGAATGAATCCAGCCTGGTACAATCTCTCATCGTCCGGCGAAATATGATCAATGTCATCCAACTTTATGAAGCCTGATTCCTGATCAAGAGAAGCATGTTGGACACCAATAGCATCACCATCGCTGGCGCTAGGCGCAGCTGTGTCCGCCCCGCCGCCAATAGCTCCGGGAGGGCTCTCCTCACTCGGTGTGACATCGCCCTCGGTGATGAGGCGCCTCTCCTCCGCTGAGTCTGAGTCGTGCACATGCCGACTGGTGATGGAGGAGAGACTGCCTCGAAATCTTCGACAATCTCCGTTTGAGCTGGTCTTCATTGGTCTCCCAATGTCCGTCTCCATGATCATCGTGTCCCCACTCCTGGTCTCCCCGACGCCTTTGCAGCTTCCTCCGGAGGTTGGCGATGGCAAAGGCTTCATCCTGATACTCTTCCTCCGGGTGTCATTGTCGCTGTCTTCTCCTTCGCCCATGATTGAAGCTTTCTGTCCAATATGCTGTGGCAAACTGTACAATCTTTTACGCATGGAGGAGTGCAACCTGTCCATTATGGCATTGAGACGAAACAATTTTTCTAATTCGATAGAGGTCCAGAAAAGGGCGGTTATTATCAGGAATTATTTCCACGAACCCCACAGCTCCCTATCTGTGAGTGAAAGCGACCAGTCTGGAGCTAATCTCAAACCATGAAAGCATTACACTGATACTCATGACACGGGCTGCTGTGGTTCTGCTGGTGCAAATACAGGAAGAGACTCCTCTCTTGATCATTACCTGACACTTTGCGTTGCCTTCTCGAGCTGCTTTTACAATCCAGTTCACTGTAACACTCCGTGCGCTTGCGATGTGGGAATAGCCACCTTAGCATGACATGTAAGGGACGTGCCGACGGACTGAGAGATGAAGAGGTCATGAATAGCGTGATGAGAGATGCTCTTTTCCTCCAAATTCGTGTTAGCTGTCTGTCAAAAATAAATGGTGAAATTCAATCATATTACGTATCACATGCTACATTAGCAGAAGCTCAAGGACCCTCTGACATATAATGTCATCCCAAGCCTTCTTGTGTTTGAGTATTTATGAAGCTGGTGTATTGGTTTGACATGGGCAAACCGCAAATTAGCTCATCCCACTTTGGACTCCTGATTAAAAGGTTAACACTCCTCAATTCTTTAAACGCATTTAAAATCGTTTTAGACTATATAAAATGGAGAATGTTTGCGATTTATTCAAGTAGCTGATGACATCCTCTTTACATATTTTGTTCATTAGGTTAGAGGATATGACACCAAGGGTGGTAGAATACAGTACACTGCCACTAATTCAAAATAGCAAATCAAACATATTATTATTACAATGTGTACTCCAGCACAGCCAGACTGGTCACCCCGCAGAACATGGTTCCTCTCTAGGTTTCTTCCAAAATTTCAGACCCTTTTAATCAGCCACTGTGCTTCAACAGATTTGCTGCTTGCTTCTTGAGGTTTTAGTCTGGGTGTTTGGTAAAAGCACTTTGTGACCACTGTCAACATAAAAAGGCCTTTACAAATACATTTGATTGAACATTTGATTGATAAAGCTTCATGATACGATGTGTAATTTGACTGGCCAATCACTCAGGCGTATTGGTAATACTACTATTTGGTTGCAGAAGTGACACTCGCCAGTAGAGCTAGGCTTCATCTGGCATGTGCGTTTGTCTGAAACATCCCAGGTGTGGAGGGCTCAACACCTAATTACCCCTTGTGTTAACGGTGCCACAAACATTTACATTTTGGGGCAAAACCTGAATGATGAGCAATCTACATCTTATGAATGTGCTACTAAGGTATTTAAAAATATAATGTTTCATATAACACTTACAAGCAAGAGTGAATGAATATACACAAACATAGGTGTGTTGTACCAATACACTGAATGATGGGTTTAAGTCAGAGGATGGCAAAGGCCACAGAAGTAAACAGGTCTGGAATTTGACAGGCTAGGCAGTGCACTCATTTGTCCAGTTGGTGATGGTGCCCTTGTCTGCATTGGTTAGGGTCCCAGACCAAACATATGCAGAAGCTTCTGAATCTTTATTCACAGAAGTGCTCCACAGCAACTTGGTTGTTGTTTTTAATAAAATGTTGTCTTTACATGTACGCTAATACTTGATTATGTTCATATCTAATTATCTGTTGATGCACAAGGATTAATCAGTTATGGTTAAAAAAAACAACAACAAATATTTGGCAAAAATATACTTTTTGTCCAACTGTCTAATAGGCTACAAAGTACAGGGGTCTGTCACCTGGTTTGAACAGAGCTAATAGTTTTCTGACCAGATCAAAGGCATTGCAATACATACCACATTATATAACGCAGCTTGTAAGTATATAATAAACTAAATGGCAATATTATAATAATCATGATCTGGGTACAGTAATCAAAACACCAAAGCCTCAATGAAATTAGTCTATGTATCTTTGCACTAAATAGAGGAAATTCGTATTTAATAAAGAAAGAATTTCACACTCAAGTATGGTTGATAATTAAAATCATTTCAAAGAAGAATGAACACAGAAATAGCATTCTCACTATTATTCTGTCATGCCATGAATATTTTGCAGTTTGTTAATAACTATATGTGTAACGTCCTTATTATCGGTAGTCTGACATTAAACGCTACCTTTCCATCCTACCCACGCAACGCAGACACGTCTAATTAAAGGACATCCAAATTAATGGTTTCGGTAAAAGCGACCTGGGTTTAAACGTCTCTTTTTAGAATTTGTAAGCCATCAACGTTTTTGGCCGTAACTAAACTAAATTCCAAAAAATCATAGAACTAAGCAAAAACTCACTATGCTTTCATTTCTAACATACATCAAACAACTGACCTTAGTAGAATGACTGATTTAACAAGGATCATTGTAGAATGTAGATAAATAATTACATAGATCGTCCAACCTCTTAGAATTTTAACGTTTGAATAATTTAACTTTACGTAGCGAAATGACGCACGATTTTCCCGCGATCACGTAACGAGGTTAGCTAGCAGTTGGTAAACTCCTTTTAGATTATTGTAGCTACATTAATACGTATTATTTGTTTCTTACAAATGTCGGAAGTTCAAAAATCGTCATGGAAACTAAAACTCTTTGGACGTTTTGTGCCTGGTTCCAAAAAAGTTGGAAGCAATCAGTGGAAGGTGACATGTTAATAGTTCTTCCATGTGTGCAACAAATGTTAAAATGTAGCTAGTTGCTCGGCTAGAGCTAGGCTATACAAAAATACAAATTCAAGCTAGCTAGTTCGCGCACACATTTGTCTTCGTGTTGTTAGTTGTATAGTTATATATAACATATGTGACCTGAAATTGTAATATGTGAGTTGGTTAACTGGAAATGTTTTGAAATCTGACTGTAATTTTAGATGTCGGAGCCAAGCTGTGAAAATGCAGGTGATTTGTTGCTCACCATTGTGGAATCCGGTCACCTGCTGGTGTCCCTAGGCCAGGAACTTCTGGTGTGTGAGTTGAATTGTCGGTAACAGTATGTATTGAAGATAGATCTTCGAAGTACAGATTTTTTAACAGGAATGTTCTGTCTTAGATATTACATATGGAATGAGTTAGTGTTCCTGTTTTAGTAAAGTATGTAATACACCCATTCAGACGAAAGCACAATCGGTCTGAAATAATCTACAATTTTAAAGCCTTCGGCCAATAGTAGTCATTGATATGCTAGGTTTTGTTTCTAATTCTAATGCCCAGAAATACCTTCTAGTACTGTACAATCACAGTAGTACACAGGAGCTCTAACATCACCATTCTGACCCGCTCATTCCACCTTCACTGGTCTGCAACACTGGCAGTCCTTCTGAACACACCCCACTCAGACACTTGTTCCATTGGTACTAATCAACAAGGACACGATCTAAGTTACTTATTTGTGTGTATGCACTGTGAATTATTGGGACTTTGGGAATTCAAGTCAGTAAAAAACACAAAAATAACACATTTATTATTATCCAAGAGGGAGGAATGGAATTCGCCACTAACCAGGCCTGGGGATTTCTGTTCAGAATGACTTGACAATGTGTTGCCTAAAACGAAAACACATAATCAGACATTTCCAGCTGTAATTACACATAGTAACCCACAAGATCCAACAGATTTGTTTGGTTTTGTTATACTCTGAAAATATATTAAAATTTAAATAGTAAAATAACCTATTTGGATAACTGAACACTGCCTTTAGAATTGTAAACTTGCTGAGGTATTACCAACCACTTTCCTGATCACAAATTAAGCTAATTGGCTTCCTTCTTTGATCAGCGATTTTGATTATTTCAGAATAAAAGCAGTTGGTCATAGAGGACTCCACAGCTTAGTTGTGCAATTCAAAGCAAAGAATCCACTATGGGCAGAACGTTTTTTTTTATTATTTTTTTTAAACATCTTTGAGATAAAGTTGTGGAAAGGCACAAGACGGGATGGATATGAAAAGCTTTCAAAGGCTTTGTCTATCCCATTCCTGAGAAGTAGAAGGCGTGTGGCACTACCCAGACTTTGCATTGATTAGGCTGTTTCTCCCAACTGTACTTCCGGGAAAGGAGGATACTGATCTGAAAGGCCTCAAAAATCCTCCAGGCAACATCAGAGCTTTGCAAAAAGCACATAGTAGATTTTGAGACCAAGTGGCAATGATGTTTTTTTGTTGTTTTACTGTGGATTATAGTAGTGGACTTGGAATGTAAGTAGTGCAGTAGTTCCCACGCTGGTTGGTTGTGCCAGGCTGTCCCAGCCCTGGACATTTGACAGTGACATCATTTGTCAGCAATTTGTTGACCCCATGTAACTCTGAATAGAAGGTTAATAATAATAATACCCTTTATTTATAGAGCACATTTCATACAAAGAAGGCAGTTCCAAGTGCTTCACATCAATACAATCACAGAGAATAAAACACCTTCATAAAATCAAAATATAAAAGTGCACAAGGAAATAAAAAAATATAAAATTGAATTGTGATAAAAATGCTAAAGTATTTTGTCTAAAAGCACTAAGGCATAAAATAGACACAGCGTCATATCTCTTATAAAAGGGGTTAATCAAAGTTCTACTATATCTTTTAATTTTCGTCTTAATCAAGACAAGCAGAAAAGATACAGTATAACTTTGGTCCCAAAGTTCTACTATATCTTTTTTTTCCCCATAATAACTGCTATGTTATAAAACAAAATAAAACACTGTTATCAATCTGGAGGGCTAAAGAAATGTTATTCAATTTCATCCCTTACAATAGCCTGGGTTTTTCTGCTGAGGGGATGTTTAAATCAGATTGACAGGTGTGCTTGGACATGCCCAATGAAGATTCTATTCTTATGATATGTTTTGTGTCACGGCTTAGGTGATGCAGGCCATGTGGAGCAGAGGAAGCATCAGGAAACATTCTTTTATTACTGCTTTTCAACTTAAAAAAAGACAAGGCAAACCGAGAACTGATGCACATCATAGACAGGCAAAAACAAATACAGGCACATTGTCTCGATTTGGAATTTGTTGTCACACTGGTGCAATGCTGTCTACTTGTGATGTCTATGCCTACTGTAGCAAGTAGCCTAGCCTGCTCACACGCTCAGAAAGAAAGTATAAGAGTGTGTCCCAACAAAGACAAATACAGGTTGAGCTTTGATCCTCGAGACCATGGTGTGATAAAAGACTGTGCAAAATATAACTTTGGCAAGCCAGCTTCCAGTTCCAAACAGCACAAACGCTGGAATCGTGAGCAAGCAATAACCACAGCACTTACTGCCAGCCTGGGTTATGTGGACCAGCTTTCCCTGCCAGCAGCTGATCTCACAGTGGAGGTCCTTTTTCAGGTTTCATATAAGCTATAATAGGACCAAATTGGATCTGTTTCACACATTCAATGACCAGTAAATTGGCTAATATGTTTTAGGTGTAGGCGCTTCATTTATGCAATAGTTTTGAATTGAGCCTGTCAGGAGCGAAGCAATATCACATTTGCTAAATAAACAAGAGAAGATATGTCACTTCAGCTTTTTAAGCCACTCCTGTCCTGAGAAAAATGTATATGTCATTCTGCCTGAAGTACTCAAAGATTCACCTTTCAGCCCGACCACAGCCTGAAGCACATAGCCAAGACAACGCAGGAGTCCCTTTAGTACAGGAATGTGTTGTGTGGCCCAGTCAAAGCCCAGACTTGAACCTCGCTGAACATCTGTGGGGACACCTGGTGATTTCACTTTACCAACTACAAGAAAGAATAGTCAAAACAAGAAGAAATGGAACGAACTGCCCCAATCCAGCTGGGCAAACTTGATCAAGGCATTGCCAAGAATCGGAAATGCCAACGCTGATAAAGTTGCTTCAAAAAGTGCTGAATAAAGGATCTGATGAATTTAATGTGCATCACTTCAGTTTAAAAAAAAAAATGGGCATCCATTTTTTAAATGTACTTTCTCTTTGTCATAATGGGGTTTAATGTATAGATTGATGGCAAAAAAATAAATTAAATACATTTTAAAGAAACCCTGTAACAACAATATTTGACAGTGATTTGTTCTTAACACATTCTAAAGCCATGGTATATGGCTATGATATTTTAATAATTTGGCTACATTATTGATTGTTTGGATGAAATCTTCATGATCAAAGTATGTAGAAATCATAATTGACCTGTGCCTTATATTTACCCTTGTTTGGCCAGCAGATTAATTCAGATTAACAGATCTGACAACGCATCTGAACAAATTATAAACAAATCAGTTATAATTCGTTTTTATTCAAATCTTGCCCAACCTTAAGCATTTCGTTCATCTTGGTTGTTTTGAAATGGATAAACATTGCATGTACACAGACAATACTAAATATCTTCTACGTTATGTACTATTTTTGCTTTTGCACATTACATAAACATGAAATTATAGTAAAGACAATATTTTTTGTTGTTTATCTTTAGTATTTCTGAAATTTTTGGAGGTTTCATTTCATTTATAATGAAAACCGAAGTTACTGTGTACTGCTGTTTTACAGAGTTTGACTTAATGCCATCTCTACATGATGTAACACAAAGGAAACATGATCTCTTTTTTTTTTTATAGGATGTATGTTACTTATTTTTATTATTTTTCAAGGGTTTCATTGACATTGGGAACTCTGGTCACTGTAAGGAAGCAGCATACATGCTTGGAGCTGGGAGTTCCCCCAACAGACTGCAGGTGTTATAGCAAAATAACTAGTTTCATTGTTATTAATAGTTCAAATGCTGTTAAAGGTTTGGCTTTCCTAAAGATGTATTTGAGGTGGGCAGGTCTTGACATTTTTCAGTGCAGCGGTTCAATTATTGATAAAAGCAAGAAAGTAGAAACATGGTCAGATTATTTTCACGGTGCCATATTTGGAAGAAAATATATTATACAAAGTTGTGTTAATATAAAACATAACTTGAAACCTTGTTCAGGGTAATGCCATTTTTCACTTGGTTAGCGAAGTGCTGATTCATGTATGGCATAAAAACATACTTGTTTTTAGCTTAATCAATGACCAATGTACACTCGATAGACTGATTCTTATTAAACTAATATCAGCACAACCTTATTTAGCCTCCAACAGCTGTTTGTTGTTAATTTAGTTACAAAAACTCAATAAGCATTTGTCTTTTCAAAGACGTGTAGATGACGTGCTGCTGGTTAGGGGGTAAAAGTAATTTTCTGAGTCAATAGAGCCCCCTGCTGGTGTAGTTAAGCATCTTAGCTTATTGTAGATCTTACTAACCAAAAGGAGATTTTTTTTTCCATCTGCCTTTAAAGGCAATTAATGTTTAACGCAGCTATATTGGCAATTTCTGGTAAAACAAGTGTTAAAACCAGCCTCAGCTTTCTTAAAACTGTTGAGTGTTGGTATTATACCTGTTATATATCAGCTTGCCTGCACTCAAATGAAAGGGATGGAAATAATTGAGATGTTTTTAAAGTCCTAATTTCAGGCAGTGCTGGTGGACCTATTAAAGAACAGTTAAGGACATAATTGGGAATTATTTCCAGCTAATGAGCACACAGCCCATATGCATGGATCAAGAGGAATTTTCTTCTTGTGCCTGGTAACGTTGTATTTAGAAATATGGAAATGAAAAATCATATTTCCCCATTTAGCTTTATTGGATTGAAGACAAAGCATACCTTCCTTTCAATCAAAAAGTAGCCTAGTCAAGACTTAATAAGGGTAAAAAATAAAGGATTGGAAATAAGTCTTAATCACCAAAGCTTAATTAAAATGTACACATTGAGCAGACATCATATTTGTATCTAAGGTATGTTATCTGCATACATTGTTAGCCAGGTGCTGTATTATATTTTAATTAGAGCCAGGCAATGACTTGAACAATGATCACTGCAAGTAGTTAAAAGTGTTTACTATTATTTGTTTGTCTGTCTGTCTGTTGTTTTTTCAGGATGGCTTCTCTTTGCTGGATGCTCCAAGCTTCCTCAAAGCTCAGCAACATTCAGATACTTTGTTTTTACGTCTGGCTGTGAAGGTGGGTTGCAAAGTGTGACCAATGTCATGGCAGTGATCTTAAAAAAACTTAAAAATCTTTAAACAATTCAACTCAAGCATTTACACTAGATAATCACAGTCTACAACATGAACATGTTTGTGTGTATTACAAAAAAAGTAAACACAAGCTTTTTATCTAGATCATTTCTAAAGCAATTGTATTGTGGTAGCTTTATTTACCGTAGCCAGATTACACATAGACATGTGTGCGGTGGAGCGAATGTTTGGCAGGCCTGGCTGTGCTGAGACAACAGTGTAATTGGTAATTGAATGGCCTGGATTAAGGGGATCTGAGGCTTGACATGATGCATTTTGTGCAGTCTTGGCACAACTAGCCAGCTGTGAGCAGTACACTGGTGGCCCATATTCTACCAAGGGTCTAGCTTGTACACTAAGTGAGTGTTGTAGGTAAGTTCCACGGTGATGAATTGGAAATGGAATGTCAAGCTTTCAGCTTCAGTTTAAGAATACTTCAGTAATTTGAAATTACACAAGAAGCTACATTTTTTTTCAAAACAAAGTTGAATCACTGAATCTGCCCCCTCAATAATATATTAAGGGGAATAACCAAAAATACATACAATTTGTCTAAGTTCATCAATCACCTGAAGTAGCTGTTAGACATCCATTCTATGCACCCACCTCCTACAGGGAGAGACGGATCAAGGCAGTGCGATTGCGGCATCATCTGTATACATTGCTCTCCCAACTTATATCCAGTGATATAACGAACAATCAGTTCTCATAGTCAGTGTGTTTGCTGAAGGAGAAATGGACAGGAGTAAAGATCTGAGAGGCGTTGACAAGGGCCCAATTGTTATGCAATTGTTATGAGCGTCTCCTGCAAGGTTTGTGGGGTGCTCCTGGTCAGCAGCGATGGGTACCGACGGCAGTTGTTTCTCCCTACTCATGTCAGTGAGTCGGATTTCTGGCTATGACCCCACTCTTTTGAAGGTGTCTCAGGGGGAGTGGGTTATGCATATTATTAATTATTAGTGTACTTTCTTCAGCAAGCCACACTACTATTATCTCACATTTTATTTATTATTATAGCCACCCTAACAGTTCTACGGGGACATGACAGGTATCAAAATGTGCGGCTCGTTTCTTGTTTTATTTTCTATTGTTTTGTGGAAGATTTTCGTTGCAAGGTTTAGGAAATTTTTACATTTTTATGGCAAAAACATAGCCACGGTGAACGCCGGTTACCTAGCAACATGTACGGTGTGGCGCTGCAACGTGACGTTGGTGAGACCGCTCTCTCAAACCACCGGTGAGACCGCTCTCTCAAACCACCGGTGAGACCGCTCTCTCAAACCACCGGTGAGACCGCTCTCTCAAACCACCGGTGAGACCGCTCTCTCAAACCACCGGTGAGACCGCTCTCTCAAACCACCGGTGAGACCGCTCTCTCAAACCACCGGTGAGACCGCTCTCTCAAACCCTCAGTTCTGTATCACTTGCTGAGTTCCACGATGTGCCTGGTGTGTTGAGCAGGGAAACAACTCGCTGTTTTTAACCTGCCAGTAGGAGTTTTGCTGCTTTATCTCACTTTATAACACGTTTATACTTTTTCTAGTTGATATGTAAAATATGAAAAAAAGCACACAGCCTATTTGGTCATGGTAATGGGCCTGCAGGGCGAGAGCCGTCTGGTGAGGATGCAGTTTGATGGCAGTAGCAAGGCTGAGGCCCTGGAGGAGTGTGGCAGAGCAGTACACAGACTGAAGGAGTACCTGCCGGTCACCACAAAGAGGGCCCTACCCCCCGGCCAACCTCCACCCAGTCAGCCCCCCCCCCAGACCACCACTCAGGACATACAGGTACCCGGTAACGCTGCAGGATAGCCACTCAACCATGTGTGGAGTTTTACCACATTGTTGAGGTTATTAGGTTAGGTTTATCTTCATAATTGTCAATATAGTCAATGGGAGAGTTGCTGTTGCTACAGTACGAGTCACCCACCAGATGGTGCCATGTACAAGCATGAAACATATTGATCTTGTTTCATACTGGGTGGCACTGCAACCAACTGGGTTAAGATGGATTTTGTGAATACATTATAATGTGCTCTGAAAAGCATGTGGGACAATATTAGTTCTTAACCCTGAACAGAAAAAGGCAACAACAACAAACATGAAGTGCAGTAATGACTGGTGATAAATAAATGATGGGATAGATCATTGGCTGGATGCAGATAGATAAGCGTGTGTTGCCCAGTATATTCTTACAAGTCATCTGCAGCATTTCTGTTTACCCATTTGTCCTGAGGTGGCTGCTGTGGAGGCTGTGAAAACTGCACCTGAGGTTGTCCAGGGCTCCTTATCCATTGCACGCCTTACCCAGGTAGGCTGCCATTGAAATTCTGTAACACACTGATTGCAGCATTCGTTAGCTATATATGTAGAGTGTTCTTTTTTTTTTCTGACTGACAAAACCTAATTACTAATACTAGGAGTAATTACTACTCTTAACATTCAGAATGATGATCACTGCTATGACCCACTGAGTCAGTCTAGATGTAACCCATACCTGATGGGCTCTGATTATTATTCTAGCTATACTAAGGCTCTAGGAAGCCGGTGCAATGATTAAAAACAGTGCGAGTTAGCTGATATCATGGCTTAAATGCTCTACCAGCTAATCCCTGTTCTGCCTGTTCTACCTCAGCACTTCCTGGGCCAGCATGCTCTCTCCTTGCCTCTGATGTACTGCCACAGTACTCTGTCTCACGGGGAGCTGGAGCCCTTCCTCCGCCTGTGTCTGTTGGACCCCAGTTTCCCTGCCTGGGTGGAGGAGGTGGAAGGGGAGCTGACAAGAGCGCTTCTGGACTGAGGGGCCGAAGCTCAGCTTTACCAAATCCACATTGAGAGAGGTCAATACAGTACACACGCTACACATGTGGGCCAAGTTGGCTTCCGGGAGAGTTGGGGGTTGGGTTGTTGTACATGCTAGCGATTGTGTAATATATGTGCGCTCAAACACAAGGGCATAGTTCTGCATTTAAACTGGCACAGTTCAAGGGAAACATCACATGTATTTTGGAGACTTTTATTTTCAAAAAAAAGTATTGGTCTCAAATGTTAATCATTGCAAGAGATTCCGTAGCTCCTTCCATTCCCACCCTAATGTAGGTCCATTTGCACTGCAACACACATGGATACACTGTATTTATAGAGAGGAGTCATGCAGCTACAGCAGTGCATTTTGCTATACCAGCTTCCAAGTGATCCCACAATATTAAAGCTTCACTGAGGAAAACAAACTGCCTCCAATATATCTATATATGAATACATATTGCATAGGGTAATAGCCATGCTGTACAATTTCAGAAAAATAAAAATGAATTAAGTTGGGAAGTATAAAATTGCTGATTTTTTTCTTTACATACAATATTTGCTATCATTTGAACACTCATACCGCAACATATACAAGACATCTAAGTTAATCTGAAAATTGTAAATAAATACACTTAAATGTAATTTTATTTATAACTTGATAGATATATATATTCATATTTTTCTGTAATCATTCTCAAGTAAATACTGACATTGCATTACATTTTGACTATAATGGCAGTTAAGAGAGGACTTTCCTCTCACTAAATCAAATATAGTTTAATGACAATGAATCAGCTGTACAAAGTTATTTAAGAATATAACAGTATTTTTCAGTTCAGGATGACTTCATAAAAAACATATTTCATTTGAACAAAAAATAGCCACACAGACATGAGGGAAAACAACAAAAAAATGATATTCTGAGCATCCTATTGCGTAATAATCTTGCATGCATTTTACATGATATGTAATACAAAAAGGATCACCTCTGGTTCGAGGATGTGATACAATAATAAAGAGACATCAGACCGCACACACAAAAAGATGTGCACACCTTTAATGATGGAAATAGATGTCTCTCTGTCCAGGACTCTTCTTGTAAGACTGAATAAGGCATGCTTAAGACAGCCATCTTGTTCTTTTCTGCCAGTGGTATGCTGTTATTGTTTCTCATAAGAGATGAGCTTCATCAAAAAATGCCTTGGGCTCCTTCTTCAGACACCTTCATATAGTCAAGATATGCTGTTAGTCATCTGTATAATAATCAGGAGGAGAAAGGATTAGTATACCCTGTAGATCTTTTCACTTGTCTAAAGTATATGTCACTTAATTCATTCTTTTCAAATGTCTTAGACTATTTTGCACAGAAATCTCACAGCAACAAGAAACGTCTCGTATAAGGCTCAGAATACTCACTGCAAAGAGTAACGTCTTATGTGAATTCAATAATGCTCACTGCAAAGAGTAATTTGTTTGATAAGGCCCAAATGACTCACTGTAACAAGGAACTTATCGTATAAGGGAGAAAACACTCACTATAAAAAATTACTAATTGTATAAACGAGATAATACTCACTGTAACAAGTAACTTATCGTATAAAGGAGAAAACACTCACTGTAAAAACATAATTATTGTATAAGTGAGAGAATACTCACTGTAAAAAAATACTTATTGTATCAGTGAGAGAATACTCACTGTAAAAAAACCTAACTGTATAAAGGAGACAATACTCACTGTAAATAATAACTTATCGTATAAGGCAGAGAATACTCACTGTAAAAAATTATGTATCATATAAGGGAGAGAATACTCACTGTAAAAAATAACTTATCATATGAGGAGAGAATACTCACTGTAAAAAATAACGTATCGTATAAGGGAGAGAATACTCACTGTAAAAAATAACGTATCGTATAAGGGAGAGAATACTCACTGTAGAAAATAACGTATTGTATAAGGGAGAGAATACTCACTGTAGAAAATACTGTATCGTATAAGGGAGAGAATACTCACTTAAAAAAAAAACGTATCGTAAAAGGGGGATAATACTCACTTTAAAAAATACTGTATCGTAAAAGGGAGAGAATACTCACTGTAAAAATGACTGTATTATATAAATGAGAGAATACTCACTGTAAGATATAACGTATCATATAAGGGAGAGAGTACTCACTGTAAGGTATAACGTATCGTATAAGGGAGAGAATACTCACTTCAGTAAGGAGCCTCTCAGTTTGTATTCCTCTGGCGCACATTTTTGTTTTTGTGGTTGTTTGTTGAATTTGTTTTCCTGGAGGAACGAATGAG
Organism: Novumbra hubbsi; assembly: GCA_016801125.1. NCBI lineage: Eukaryota > Metazoa > Chordata > Actinopteri > Esociformes > Umbridae > Novumbra > Novumbra hubbsi. Next base: position 8,059 of record JACXGK010003031.1, on the reverse strand, counting down.
TTTAGTCATATCCCTGGGGAAATATTTCTATGAAAAATATATATGTATTTTTGTCTCAATAGAACGGAATTTCTGAGATACTTACGTCGGTGCCGCTGGTTCATCATCTTGGTCACCAGAAGAGAGAACAGGAGAAGAGCACACAACAAGGACATATTAAAAAACAGTTATCCCCTGAATAGTGTTCAGCACTACGCCCCACACATCAAATATTAATTGGATTAAATTACATAATTGTTATATGATGATTACAATTTATAATGCAGTCTTGTCAAGTCAGTTTGAAATATAGCAAATTTACAACAGATGTTAACATTTTCAATGTTCAGGTTTTCTTTTGGTTCCCTTAATACAGTTTATTGGCATGGGTTGTTTTCTATTTACAGTTGCCAATACACAAGATAGTTATCAGATTATGGTTACACAATATAGTTACTGTTTGAGGTCTGTATTTCTTATTTGCTTGAATCTGACAATAAAAGCATAGAATTGTGTAAGCAGGCTTGACCTACAATATAGTAGGAGCAACATGTTATGTATAGGGGATTTACACAGAAGCAACATGTTATGTATAGTGGATTTACACAGAAGCAACATGTTATGTATAGTGGATTTACACAGAAGCAACATGTTATGTATAGTGGATTTACACAGAAGCAACATGTTATGTATAGTGGTTTTACACAGAAGCAACATGTTATGTATAGTGGATATACACAGAAGCATGCCGAATGCGTGGACAATATTATTTGACACTGGAGTGTTTAGTTGGATCAGATAGCCACAGTGGCATCTGTTTTTGACCACACAGTAGTTCCCAATTGTAAACATGGAGTGTGCTCAGTAGCATGCAGCCAGAGATCTGGTGCCTGTATTGACAGTGCATCTCAGAGCTGGAGTGCTGATACAGGATCTGCTAAGCTGTTTACAGCATTTGATTATATGGACAGAGACCTGATCCTAGATCAGCGTTCCTATTCTGAACGGCATTATAAAAACCGGCCCAGGGAGCAGAAGCATGCCATTGGCTGTTACATGGAGCAGGTGTGGTGGTCACGATGTGAGACAGGACAACATGGCTGCGTGGAAGACAGTCTGTTAGTGTGTGTCCAACCGCCACATTTCTCTACACTTACACCTGAGTTCACTAGCAGCGAACGCCTGGGGAAACCGTTATGCAGTTGGGTGAAGACAATATATATGACTATGTGATTCAGTTAGTGTCACTGCGAAACAAACAGAAACACTGTTTCTGACTGACTTTTATAGTGTGTTGATTACTAGACTACCCTGGGTAATAAATGTTAATTCAGAAATCAATTTTGTATACACCAATGGGTTGTTGTGTTTCTCCTGGTTCCCCGATGATCTTAGATGAAAAAAGGTTGGTAATAAATTAACATCTTGGCAAGACAATGTCAACGGTTGTTTCAGAGCTTTTAGCAGTGCGTTATCAGTGTTGATGGTAGTGCCTAACTTGGCCATTGTAAAGAAAGTCAGAATGTACACAAACAGAACCGGGGGAAAGGAGATCCTAAAATGATATTTCAGAGTTGGCAGTGGGTGCTGCATCTGTTTTTCCATGACAATGACCAATACTGATATAATCTCCCCCTGCCTATCAGCCGCTACCATGCTGACAAAGCCTAGCCATACTAGAGGCTTTGTCTACAGGTGGAGTCTGTCGAAGCAGTACTGAGAGAGCTTTACTTATTGTTGAATTTGCCTACCGTTCGTTGGGCTGTATGACTGTTCTTTAACGCTGAAACCATCATACAGAGATTATCTGCACAATTCAGACAGAAATAGCAGTAGGCATGATTTACTCCCACCATCTAGTTTTTTGATTTACAGTCTAATACCTTGGTGCATATATAGTACGCACAAGTACATTATCTACTCAACTGTGTGGGGCGGTTTAAGTAATTTAGCTCCCACTCATCCCAGTCAAAGCTCTTCTCTGTGCTGGCACCCCAGTGGTAGAGCCAGATTCCCCTTGAAGCTAGGACAACCCTGTTTTTCAAAAGGGTCTGCTCTATATTTTCGAAAATAACCCCACAGATTAAATGAATGTCGAACGCACTAATTGAGGTAAGTCACTCTTGATAAGAGCATGTGTTAAATGATTGAATGGTAAGATGTAGTCCTTTTCAGAAGACTTGTGTAATGAATACAGTTATAAACAAGATGCAGCAGGGCATTTCAGTAGACTGATTGCCATGTTCTAGGAAATACTTGTCAAACTGCTTGGCTGCTCTTAATGAAAACTAGCCAGAAATTGAGAAAATGTACCAGTTTAATATAATACACTGTTAAGCCAAAATATTATGACCACCTGTCTAATTTGCTGTTGGTCCTCTGTATGCGGCCAAAACAGTGCCGACGTGCTGAGGCAAGACCCCTGAAGGTGACCATTGGTCTCTGGCACCAATACATTAGCAGTAGATCCTTCAAGTCCTATAAATTGCGAGGTGGGCCACTGTGGATTGGACTTGATGGTCCAGCACATCCCAAAGTTGCACAATCCGTGGCACGTGTCAAATTGACGTCCACATGAATGCTTGGACCACGGGTTTCCCAATAGAACATTGCCCAGAGCATCACACTCCCTCAACCAGCTTGTCCTCTTCCCACAGTGCATCCTGGTGACATCACTTTCCCAAGTAAAGGGCGAACACATACATGGCTGTCCATGTGATGTAAAAGAAAACAGGACTCATCGGACCAGACAACCTTCTTCCACCGCTCCGAGGCAAAAAGGCTGGCTTGCCCATTGTAGGCACTTTCAATGGTGGACAGGGGTCAACATGGGCACTCTGAGCGGTCTACACAGCCCCATATGCAGCAGTGTTGTGACACATAACCATTGTTAGCATTGTGACTTGTGCCATAGTAGACCTTCTGCTGTTTCAGAGCAGAACGTGATAGCCTTCATTGCCCTCGTGCATCAATGAGCCTTGGACGCCCAACACCCGGTCACTGATTTGTGGTTTGTCCCTCCACAGACTACTATCTGTAGGTACTCACCACTACTGACCGTGAGAACCCCACAAGCCTTGCCGTTTCAGAGATGCTCTGAACCAGTCTTCTGACCATAATGATTTGACCCTGGTCAAAGTTGCTCAGGTCTTCACTGCTGCCCATTTCTTCTGCATCCAACACGTTAGCTGTGACAACTGTTTGCTTACCATCGAATCTACCCAGACCTTATGCCCTTGTTAGGAGATGATCAAAGTGATTCACTTCAGCTGTGAGTGATCATAATGTTTTGGCTCATCAGTATATATTGCCAATTCCAAGACACCAAACAACTTATCATAATAGGATAAACGAGTGAAGTTCTGGTCTGGATAAACTGCAATAGAAACAGATTTCTAAAAAATCATTATCTGAAAACATGCAATATCTCTCACTTACCAACCATTTAGATAATGATGCCATTTGGAAAGAGGGGGAAAGAAGGTACAGTGACCAATTAAGTAATATCTTACTATAGATATTCAAAATAAGCGGGATGGAACCATTGGCGTTTGAGCCCTCTGCAACCTCTTGGGCTTTGGCTTGATCATAGATGGAGATAACACAGCAAAGGTAAAACAGAACATTGAACTTCCTTGATATGCTGTCTGAAAGGATTGTCAATTAATTCTCCAGAAGATATTAAACTGGTTCACCGGATACCATCATTAGCAACAAAGCAGTGGCACTACAAGTCTTTAATTAGAAAGGTTAGATGTGGACCCCCTCCTGATTTCCTAATGTGGAGCACCTCTAAAGGTCATATTAGCATGCAGCTAATGTGTGGTGCAGCGCAGTGTGGCGGGCAGTGGTGTCTCTGCCTCCTTCCTGACAGGGCGTCCAGGGAGTGTATCCCCTGACAGGTCATTTATTCACAGCGGGCCTCCACTGCTAGTGCAAACGCAGCAATGTCAGCCTCATGAATATTCAAGTGCATGTCTATAGCCTCCTCTACATGTTTGCATGGTAACAGTGTAATTAATATGTGTGCCGATTGAACTATTGGAGATCGACCAGATCGTCTTATTGAGGATTTGAACCTGAATGCAGACTGCCACTGCAGTTATTGGTTAAAGGAAATAGGATTTCCCATTATAATTAAAGCACAACTTTTTTAGGATCTTAAGTACACCTTCGGAGCAAAGTTTCACAAAGCTTCAGAACACATTCCGCATGTGTTTCTGCTACTTCTCTACTATACTTCTAGAAGAACTGTCAACAATTGACAATGATCACAAGATTGTATATAGACCAAATCTAATCTAATATAATAGCAGAGGGTACAATTAGTGTAGTAGTTAAACACCACAGCATTTGATCACTTGTCATTATTTTACCTGTGAAGAATCCTAGTGGCGTCATTCTGCATAGTAACTATTTTATCAGAATCGGTTTAAATTCTTGGGGATATGTATTTTCAATGTTATAAAGTTAGGTGCTGTTTTTAAGTAGCCTACAGGGTTGTTTTCAATGATGCACAGTAATCACATTTTAGAGCAGATGGTGAAAACCAACTGTGCATTGACTACTTTTTACAAACATAATCTGCTGTTGAACATGATCTGCACAAGTGCAGGAGCTTTAAGAACCTCACAAAAAGTGGCATCAATAGTTGCTGCATAAAGGGACTATCATTTGTTTTTCAATATGGCAATGACCACAATCACATCTCCAGCCTCTGTAAAGGCAGCGCCATCTCTTAAGATCTGCTTCCCATATGCGTGCAAATGCATCCTGCCTACAAGTAAATATGAGAACGCATCAGTCAACATATTTTGTAATGTCTTGTGCAAGGCGGTGACGCTGCTAGCGTGGACCTGAAGGGGGCGCTGCTGGCGCAGACCTGAGTGAGACCCTTGACCCCAGTTTTTTTACACATTTTCCCTCAACCCCGGCAAAAATGAATTCACCCTCTTGTTTACGTGACATGTTGTGTTGGGGGGGGGAATCATATTAAGGTTACTATAGCTGTGTTCTAAATCATTCATCCTCACTAGGATATGTTTCAAGAATGACATAATAAATATTGGACTAAAAAATAATACATGAATATGTTACATAACGTTGTAGGCATATATAATCAATTGGACAAATTCCTAGTTTAGTCAGATAAGGTCCGGCAAACGGAATTAGATGTATTGACTTGGGCCGTTGTATAACCAACATATTACCCACATGTGATTGCATAGCAATAGGACACAACTCTATGAGATCATATAGATAAGGGCTATTTGACCACGAAAGTGAGAGTGATGAAGTGCTGAATTACATCCTGGCCTCTACAATCACCTGATCTTTAACCAATTGAGTTGGACCACAATAACACACAGTAAAAGCAGCCCACAAGTGCTTCGCATATGTGGGAAGTCCTTCAAGCCAGTTCAGTGACTACGTCATGAAGCTTAAACGAGTAGGTGTGTCCAATGGCCGGAACTGTATATATTTTGTTTTAGATCTCTGTTTGAATTGGTTCTTAATGGTTGTTGAGCTTTTAGCCAAACACAGCCCCATAATTAGATATTTGAGTCATTGCTAAATTGGAAGATGTCCTTAATGAACATGTATTTCTAAAGCAGTAGTATTTGCTGTGTAATAATTACCTTTTACTGTCTGGTACTGATTTTACCTCAAAGCTGCAAGAACAGCTGGAACCTTTCCTTGTCATTAGCATTTGGGTCTTTTTATTAAGATTATGGATTGCTTTTCCGTGTCTAGGTTCGGCACTGTCTCCAAAAATGCTAACCAACATAATCACCTAACAGGTATGACAAAGACAACATGGCACACATTAATCTGGTACCTCAAAGACATCTAATAAAAGACTATTCACAATGATGTAAGCACTCGCTAATCTATGGCCCTTTGGATAAAAGCATCTGTTGGTTGACAAAAAAGTGAATGTTGTCTATCGTCTTACCATCCAGCACATCGTCTGGCCTCTTGCGTTTCTCGTACACCACGATGATGACTACCAGGATGAGGATTTCCGCTAACACCCCGAGGAAGGGCCACAGGGGTGCGAGGTGACTGCGTACCCGTAGGATGGACGTCATGGACTTGGTTCCGATGTTGTTGGTAGCATTGCACTGGTATTCACCCGGGTCTGAGGTGATGTTCAGGTTTGTGATGTTCAACTGTGTGTAGTTGTCTGTGTTTGCAATGAAGAAGCGACCAGAGGAGTTGTCGATTTCCTGAAGAAGAGTAATTTAGCATTAATTCTCTACAGATTTAGAGGCAATGTTACAATTTTATCCCAGCCATTGACAACAGTTCATATAGCTTGACTCTAAGCGCTAAGAGCTATGGAGGACACTTACCATGTATTTTGAGCCGTCCAGTTTCCGCCACGTCCATGTGGGAAAGGGGTAGCCTACAGACTTACAGTATAACAGAGCACTCTGTCCTTCGTTCTTATTGTCACTGCGCTTATAGCCTATGATGTCAGGTGCCGCTGAATCACAGAAAAAGGGAGGGAAATACATTTCAATACAAATGCAAACATTTTTCCAAGATGTTCCATTGTTTTGAGTCAAATATGTCAATTTCCATTGTCTTGTATAGAGATGAAACAGTATGAAAATGTCATCACGGGCATAGTAACAAATTATCATGGTTATCAGGCAAAAAGTGCATACTACTGCTAATTTTATTTTGTGGTTTTTGGCTTTTAATATGAAACCTGGTGAAAGTAATTGAATGTGTCTACCAGCATTTTTTAAACATGTCCAGCACATTTTAACAGTAACGCTATGATACTGCGTACAAATTAAAACAAATAACATTAAAAATGGCACCATGTGGCCATGAGAGGTAACAGTTTCCCCAATGCAGGTTTAAATGAACACAACCTTAAGTTAGCAAATAAAATGTACATATAAAGCAACACAAGTAAACTAATATGCATTTAGAATGATACAACATATGTTAGTTCAATGTGCTGGTGCTGACATTAAAATAACAACAAATAATATGATGATAACAGCTGAGCAAGGGGAGTGTCTAGTTTAACAAGTTTTATTAGACTGGCTAAAAAAATAAACGATTAAGATGGGTAAAACAAAACAGACAATGGACAGTGGAAGATTTTTGGAGGAGTTTGGATCACAAAGAAGAACCTTTGTCAGACGCAGACCAAATGAAAAGGCACAAGAAGTGTGCTTGATTTCATCTGTAAAGAATAGTGGAGGCAATGTGATGGTCTGGGAGTTCTTTGGTGGTGGTAAAGAAAGGAATTGGTAAAGGGTAAAAGGGATCTTGAAAAAGTAAGACTATCACTCCATTTTCCTATGCCATGCCATACCCTGTGGAAGGTGCTTGATTATAGCAAATTCTCTCCTTGTCATGCCCTGGCTGCGAGCCCCTGGCCATTTCAGGGCAAGACTAATTGTGTGGCCTCTAGCCCTCTCTATGCCGTTGTGGGCTCCCCAGTCAGAGCAGCTGCATTCAGTTGACTCTGATTGGGGAGCCTACTTAGGTTCAGTTTTCACCACACCCGGTGGGGTTTATTGTTTGTTTGCTTGTCTCAACAGTTCACGGTTTGTCCTTTGTTTAAGTCATTTAAACAATACGCTACACGTTATTTGTACTTTGTTTTATGTTAGTTAATCCTTTCATTTACGTTTACAGTTTCGTGTTAGTTTGTATTTGTTTTGTTTGTGATTAAAATCACCTTTCCTTTTGAAAAATGTCTGCGTATGCTTCCGCTCCACAACAAAACCGTGACAGAATAAACCACCATAAGGAACCAGCGACATCCGATGAGCAGCGTTGGGGGAGAGAGAGGTACACCTGGTTGGGGGACCGGGGATGCCATGGCTGGTACCTGAGGGGAGATCCAGGCAATCCGAGTATCTGTCCCTGTCTGCGCTGACCGCGGGCTCCCGCCTGTCTCCCTGGGAAGGGAGCAGGCTAGCCAGGCATCCCGGGTTGGGGCCTGGTAAACAGGCAGCCCGTGGGAAAGCGCCTGCTCATCGCACCACCGGTGCCAAGGGTCCTGGGAAGCGCACAGCTGTCGCTCCAGGGCCCTCCAGGATTAACACCG